>JAQGAE010002530.1:0-17413 GCA_034696685.1 Julus scandinavius | reverse complement strand
ATTCTAACTACAAACATAGATGTACTGATACCATCCACCTATGCTAAAGTTAGAGTTTCCTACGGTGGAAAAGTTTTGATAGTTAATTTTAACAAGTTCGACGATTATGATCTTGTAATGTATGGCTATGACAGCCGGGTCATGTGTCCGGATTTAATTAAATCTACTATACATAGGCTTGTTGTGAGACTGGCTCCTGGAGGGAAAATTACTACAAGCAGACAACTTGACATTATTGCGGAAATTCTAAAGTCTGAATTTCAGTCGAAATCATGTAACATGAAGTTACAGTATTTTAACGGTAAGCTAATTTTAATTTTAATTCTATTTTTTTATTGTTGTTGTTGTTGTGTTGTTTTAATCGTCTTTTTAAATTTTTTTTACACTATTTATTTATTTACAGGTCTGGTTATCCGGGAACGGGAGCAATATCCACCACCATCTGCTGCAGATCCCTTGAAGTTCTGCCTAAAAACGGTAGACTTGTTGGATAAGGCTGGCATTGACATCTGTGATGTCATGACGATTTCACGGAGTCCTGATGCGAGTCCTTTTTTGCTTTTGTGTGTTTGTGCTTTAATTTAATTTTGTAATTTTTTGTTTTTTTTGTTTGTTTTTTGAATAAATGTTTTTTTAAATTTATATTTTTTTTGTGTTTTTTTTATTTTTAGCATTTCCTGCCAAAAATGAACATAAGAGAAACTTAAGTGTTTTAAAGTTTTTCTTAAGTTTAATTTTAGCAGAGTAGTTAAATAAAATTCTTGCAGTGTTTTATTTATTTTTTTTAGTTTTCTACAATTATTTTTCGAGTATGTAGGTTTAGTTTAAAGGAATGCTGATTCCCTAGGGACCAATATCACCCTCTTTTCTTTTGCTAGTTACCTGTTTCCATTGATAATGGAAGATTAGGTGCCCTAGGCCACCAGGGCTGTGTACATGGGGATAAAGAATAGGTCTTTTGAAAACCTATTATCCTCTATACCCCTATCATCAAAGGCAATTTGCAATGAATAGGTTCCAAACTTCACATATCATGACACATGGGTACATATAGGGGGTTTAAAGCTACATTCAAACACATACAACTAAAAAATATATTATGTAAGCCTTAACAGGCTTTTAACAGCCTTTTTGTGAGCCGCCATCTTGGTTTTTCAAAAATAGGGCGTGGCCATGTGAAATCAGGCAGCCGCCATTTATACAAAGGGGCGTGGCTTAAAACCCACGTGACTGTGATTTTCCCCTAAAGGGGGCGGGGCCTCGGCGGCGAAAATTCTGCGTAGCCACGCCCACTACGCCGTCTGGGCACCCTATTACTACTCCCTATAAAGTAGAAACTCGATTATCTGGATTTTTGCTTATCCGGATGACCCATGGTCCCAATTAGTCCGGATAATCGAGTTTCTACTGTATATACATACATGTACGTCTTGGTGGAGACCCGGCATTAGCCATGTTGCCAAGGAGGTCAACCACCAGGTGACCAATCAGTGTGAATGCGTTTTGTTTGGGCTCCTGATCTCGATCGATTTTCAGGGTTTTCTAGGCTTTATTACTTGCTGCAAGTTGAGGAAGGTCTTCATATTTCAATTATAATTATCACTAAAGTTTAGAAATGTTATTTTTAAGTATCTTTCAGCCAATTTTCAGGCTGATTGTGGTGGGGACAAGTGAGATTGAGGGTGATGAGCCCACAAATTCGTAAGGATTAGGGTCACCATCTGGACGCTGATAGTCCAGATTTTGTAAGAAATCATTAAATAATGTTCAGTAACTATCTACATTTAAACTACACTAAAAACCAACCCTGGATTTCAGCATTTTACAGCCTCAAATACAGCTGCTTTCGGGGCCAACGCCCTAAAAAACGGCCATTTTCAAGCACATGAAACACGGCTGGAATTTGACCCCTATTAGGGCTTTTGCAATACTGAATTTTTTAAGACAAAATCATATGGCATCTTTATTATCCTTTTAATTAGCAACAGCAGAAATTTAAAGGTCAACATCTAGACTGATAATTCCGATTTTGGTAAGAAATCATGACAAAATATCCAGTACATATCTTAATTTTAACTGCACTATAACTTGTCCTATATTTCGACATTTTTGAGCCACAAAAATGGCTGTTTTCAGGAGCTACGCTTTAAAAAACAGCCATTTTAATACACATAGGAAGAGCCTGGAATGTGATCCCTATTCGGACTTTGGCCACCCAAAATTCTTTGAGATTAAACCATATAGAATCCTATATTAACCTTTTAATTAACAACAGCACAAATTTGACTTTGATGTTAATTTCTAACAGTTCATTTGAGGCCAATTTAGCATACGCATGCTTTACAGCCCATATTTTGAGTTCGGCAGTCCAGATTTATGTGAGATTACACCATACAGTAAAGCATTGCCATACCTACTTACATTTGTTGCAGCCAATGCCAATGACTACATATAAAACAATAAAACAAGCTATTCAAAAACAAAAAGAACAATTTTGGAACACGAAAAATCCAAGAACAAGCATCTGGGATCGGGACACTGACAACACGCTGCCAATGGGTCTAAGACTACGTCTCATGCTTCCATTACAGGTATGTAACAATTGGAAGGTATTCCTAAATTTCTTTACGTAATCAGTAAAACATTTCACCACACAACAAAACTACAACTCTTGTATATGACATATAAACCAGATTTAATCTGGATATGGTTACGCCAAATTCTGGCGAGTTGTACTTCCCAACCCCCCTCACAAGTACCCAGTCTGCCTTTGCGGTTATATTCAACAAAATATTTATTGAATACTCTAAAAACTGTTGACAGTTTGTGGCAACAAAACTTGAAATGATGGCTCAGATCGGAACCCAAACATGATGTTCTTGCAACATCATTATTTACATCAACCGAGCGAAGAAAGTATGTCTTGCAACGTTGGGAGGTAACTATAATTTTTTACATATACACAATGCAAAACTGCACCGAAATGTTATTTAAAATCATTAGAACCAAAACATGAGTGCGATATTCAGAAAATAGTTAACCTGGATACAGATAAATCAGTCCCTGCTTAGAACACTGCTGTCAATCCTTTCATTATTACATAGATTCTCTTCAATTGTTGTGGGCATTTTGTTTACATTTTCCGCGCCAACCTTGGGATTCATCTGTCAAAACGCTACCTTTAGATGGAACACAGACTGGTCACATCTACTATAACTACCCCTCAACAATGCCTATACTTAACTCTCAAATCCTCTAAGCATAGAACTCTGGCCTGCTATCCCCTAGAAGATTCAGGACTTGGAGGTCTGACCATAAGCAAACACTTCTTATGAACTCACAAACCCACAATAAACCATGTAAATGAACTACTCCTGGAAAGAACTGCACCATCATCTACACCAGATAACCTACTCTATAATAATAGAGCATGCTCTGATGTTGAAGGACAATGAGACCTCAATAAACATAGCCTCTCCAGGAGAAAACCGCACTCTCTTAACATTCCCAACTACCTCACATACTATTATTGGACATGGTAAGGAAAACAATCACACCCCACCATCACAGTCCTTTTCAGAATACAAGCCCCCGACCTCATCCTCCAACAAATTCTTTATTCAGAAGAACAAACTGGCTGGTCGGAGTTTCCACAGAACATACAACCACAATCCCTGCATTCCACATATATTAATAGCCAGTCTTCTGTTGTCCCTGCGGCACAGCACAACCATTTACAACCCATCAGTACACATTACCATGTTGATTTTCAAATCCATATACAAAATATCACCATCCTTTATATGAGCCATACCCATAAACCCAAACATTGTGCTCAAACCAACAATAACCTTTTGTCCCATCATACCTAGATCAAGTTTTAATATCCCTTTTCTATGTCTAACCCTCCTCTTTAGAGGGGGTGCCAAGGCCAATCCAGGACCAAATACCAACCAACCACCAATCAACAAACACAACACACAGTCTTTAGCCCTAACTAAACATGTCTCCAATGGCTCATCCCCATCTTCATTGACTAATCCATTTATCAGATCTTACACCATCCCAATAACCCCAATACAGACTAAAAAACCCTCCCTGACCCCCACAACAAATCCCCAACCAAAAAAAGGAGACTGATAGGCCGCTCACATAGGCCAGAACAGGAACTAGCAATGAGCTCCATCCAGCCATCCCTACCCCCACAAATTTCAAACAAGTAAGAAGATCCCATGACACCATAATTAACGCCAGAGGACAGCTACTGCTCACCCTGTGTCACACCAAGGGGGTCTTTGAAGGAACCCAAACATTCCACTCTAAACACTATTTCTCAGTAATTGATTATATGATTGTAAACCAACTAATGCTAAACCACATCACTTCATTTGTCATGAGTCCAGCAATGGCATCAGATCACCTACCCCTATCACTAACACTTAACACTCCCACAATAGAATCCAAAGTTCTATCCCAGTGGAATATGTCAATATAAACTTTGATCCTTCACCCAGCCTACTGAAACGAATCCTTGATGCCTTATCAGTTCCCATTTACTCAGATCTACATCCTAGGCAAACATACCAAAAATTTCATGAAGATCAACTCCTTAACTTCACTAAAACATCACAACAGTCTATCCGTTTGCCTCACGAAAGGTAGTGCTCCATGGTACACCCCTAATTGCGCCTGACTCAAGTTATCCCTACTTGACATAACAAAATCATTCTTGACTAACCCATCCCCAATAACAATAGAGATCAGAAATGAGGCCAAAACAGCACTCCGAGATGCCTACAGAGAGGCTAAAAATAAATATACCTTAACTTAGAACTCTAAACTTATTGACATGACCAACCTCACCGACTACTGGAGACATTAACTCAAGACGATTGAAACCTTCCCCAGCTGCCCTTGTCATTTCAAAAGACAGATGGAAACTACACATGATGCAACTCAACACACCTCCTCCTTGACATGCCAAGCTAGCCGTGAACAGATACTGAAAGGACTTGAAAACTGCATTGCAAACGATCCAGCACCCTACTGCAAACCTTCCACAAGATCATCCAACGTTCAATGACCCTTTCACCAAATCAGAGCTGCTGGCCGCCATAGCCCGCTCCCCATGAAGAAAAGCCCCTGGCCCAGATCTTATCCCCACATATCTCTATAAGAACTTAAACAACCAGTTAATTGATGAACTGTTGATCATCCTCAATAATACTTATGGACAACTGTCAATATACATCCGATCATCAGAAAGGATGACAAGTCAGACCCTAACAACTACCGACTAATTAGCCTGGTGTCTATTAAAGCAAAGATCTATATGGCAATCCTACAATGGCCTTTAATGAACAAGGGCCTCCCGGCAAAACTGGCAGCTTTCCTGGAGGGTCGAGGACAATCGATAATCTTATCATTCTTCAGTCAGTGGTGAGGAGACGCCTTTAAACCACCATATCACCAACATTCACCTTTATGGCTGATCTGACAAAGGCTTTTGACTACGTGGTCAATAACATCCTCTTGGCCAAACTTCGTGCACTTGGGATCCCACCTCATCTACTCCAAAATATTTCCACTTTCTACCCCCAGCTGGAGTGTTTCATAAAAACAACAGAAGGCCCGACAGCTCCCATAAAAATAACATCAGTCATACTGCAGGCTGACCCTCTCACCCCACTGCTGTGTATACTTTTCATGGTAGACTTAGCCGACTACTTACCAGAAAATAAAGTGTGCAAGCTGGGAGAAGTGGTGGTCTATTGCCTGCTTTTTGCGGATGATGTCCTGCTGCTTGCCCCGACAAGAAAAGCTGTGCGAAGACTGCTCGCAGCACTCTGCGGATACCTTAAACTTAACTCCTTACTCCTAAACACACAAAACTCCAAAATCCTGGTATTTAGACAAAAGAAAAAACAGCCACATCACACATATTTTCAAGTGGGGCACACAGCTGCTGGAAGTGCTGGATTCCTGGACCTACCTGGGCATACAATTTCACTATACAGGAGGCATTAAAGCCTACATGGTGGCCATCAAATCCAAATTTAAAAGACAGTGTCATTCCCTTATCAGTATAATTACAACCAATAAACTCAATGTAATAGACACGTATTCAAAACTGGTTAACATTATACTATCTCCTATGCTAACATACTGAGCTATCATGTGGGCATGGTCTCAGCCCAATGCCCTTGATAGGTTCCAAGAGGGCTACTACAGATGTATACAGGGTGTACTTGTAAAGCGTTGCCAAATTGATAGGGTAAGGTAGCTGGTGATATGAGAAGAAAAAAACACCAAAGAACAAGCGGTCGCATATAACTCCCACACCAAAATTTTCACACGAATGTTGTCCAAGAGTGATTATTGAACGTCATATTGGGAAGTCCCTAGCCATACTGAGTCTCTGTTATTCTCAGGTAACAGGTCACTGATGAGCATTCTAAAGCTGTCTAAGAGGTAGATAGTTTGTGCATTCAGAGTGAGACATGGGGAGCCATTTACATTTGCTGAACTTGCCGATATGCACCTACTGTATGGATAAGCAAGAGGAAATGCGAGAGCAGCTTAGCAGTTGTACAAAGAGATGTACCCCAATCGGTGTCATCCTAGTCGTGCAACATTTGTCGCAGTTGATCACCGATTTCGTGAAACTGGCACTGTGCAAGTAGTGCGTGCTAATGTAGGTAGAATGAGAACTGTATGAACACTTGCATTTGAAGATGTGCTGCAGCGATTTAACAACAACCCATCAACAAGCACACATGCGGTTGCACAGATTATAAATGACATTTCGCTAGCCGTCATGCAACGCATTATCTTCCAACATGATGGGGCTCCTGCACATGGGTGAATTGAAAGGGGTGGACCCAATAGTTGGACTGTACATTCTCCATATTTGACTCCACTAGATTACTTTCTGTGGGGTCATGTTAAATCCTTGGTGTATAACACTTCAGTCAACACAGAGGAGGACTTGGTTGTACATATTATAGATGCATGTGGATGGGTTCAGGACACTCCCAGTATTATTAATCAAGTCACAGATAGCATGTTGCAACGCTGCCAAGCTTGCATTGACATTCTTGGTGGCCATTTTGAGGAGTTGCTGTGACACTTTTTTCATTTGTGTTTCATTTATGTAAGACAAATCATCTGCAATAAATGCATTTTTTCATGAAGGAATCATTTGCGACCCCATGTTCTTTGGTGTTTTTTTTCTCATATCATCAACTACCTACCCTCTCAATTTGGCAACGCATTACCGGTACACCCTGTATACTGCCTCAACCCTTCCACCCCAGCATACCTGATATATAGGAAACTGGAAATATCCCCACTTAACATCAATCTCTTAAAACATACTTTCAACCATTGGTTGAGGATTTCCTATATCCCCCCTACTGAGCGCACCCTGGCTCAAACATCTTTCACCGCATAGCTCAACCACCCCATACTAAGCACAATCCCCTTAAGCATTTCATCACACAGATATCTCCAAATTCTGGTCACCCTCACAACCCCCCACTAATAACCTTCGACTCCTCAATTCAATCGCTTTGCATCAAACACAGAACTTTAAATAAACTCCTCCCAAAAAACTTATAAACACCTCAACCCTTTACCCCGGATCTGGCAACCATACATCCTATATCAAATTCCATTTATACTTAAAAAATTCATCTTACAACTCCGTAGAAACTATAATTCTTTTCTAACAAAGAAGGGCCCCCTCTTCCTCCACCCCAAAAACTCACTTTATTTTCAATTGTCCACACCCATCTATAAAACATACCCTATCAAAATCTCCCCATTTATACAATCTATAAGGCAAACTCTTCTCCCTTCACTACTAACATACAAACCTAAATACATCCCTCATATTTGGCTGCTCTACAGTGTCATCTATTTTTGTAGTACAACAAAGTATACTACCTTCCAGCACTCCATAATAGTTCCTTCTCCAGAACTCACAACCAAAATTTTAAAACAACTGGTGAGATGGGCAGAGTCCCATAGGGCTTTTAACCCTTATTAACTATGTTGCCAAGGACATCTTGCAGGACTGCAGGTGTGATTCCATGACATGTGATCCTCTAAAGTGGTTGGTGGGGTGGCATACACTGTCTATTTTAGATAACCCCACAGGAATGAGGTGGCCGTCATGCAGGCCCGTACTTGCCCATCCACTGCTCTCCAAATGTATCTGATAGGAGCTGAGTCACTTCATGAAGCTTATTGGCTGGAGCCCTGTCATGGTGGAACCATGTGTCCCTCAGGGTTGAAAGTGGGAGTTCCTCTGCCCATTCACACATGTATGTGCAACAACTCCAGGTATTTGGGACCATTGAGTGTTTCCTCATAGAAGATGGGGCCGATGAGTGTTCCGCCATCTCTCACACCAGACATTGGTGGATCAATGCACCTGGTGGTGGGTGACCCTTGTACAGTGGGGGTTGCTGCCTGCCCAGAAGTGCTGGTTATGGCGATTGAAAATGTCGTCACGGGTGAACTATGACTCATCCATCCACAAAACAGTCTACAAGAAGTCAGCATTTTCGTCCACGTGGATAAGCATGCTGTTGCAAAAGTCTAGCCTAAGCTCATGGTCTTGAGGATGCAAGGCATGTATTGGTTGCAGTTGATAGGGATGGTAGTGTTGCATTTTTGAGAATCCCCAATTGGTGCCTACACCAAGGCCACTTTGTGCTGCTACATACCTGAATGCTTGCATGTGGATTCAGTTTAAAGTTACTAGGATGCCTGCCTTATGCACCACACTTTGATGTCGGTGTCATACTACTTGCCTAGGCGGTTTGACAGACCCAAACTGCATAAGTTCCGCACTACACGATATACTGTTGTATGTGCCGGATGCCATCCCTCAGGATGCGATTCTGCATATCATTGGGAAGCTTCCTATCTGTTGTTGGCACATACTTCATATAACAGTACCATTTTCGCCAGGGCAGAAGTTGTGAAGTGTACTGACATGCTTTGTGATGTTACTGTAGTAGTAATACAGGTGCATATGGGCATAAATGTTGACATGCCTACCTTGCCATTTATAGGATCTTCTGTTTATGATAAAAAATTTTGGGAATAATGTCAGAAATGCATGCATTTCATGTAGGATAAAGGATGATGCTATGTTATCATTGAACATTGCCTAAGGTAGGTGCATATAACCATTGAACATTACAGAAAATACTTTCTCAATGTTGGAAATTAAAACTTCTTACATGTTCTTTACAAGGCATAATACTACTGCATGTTATCCTATCATGGCATTCCCATAACCGGTATCACACCCAAAGGCATGGTTATCATTGCAAAGTTGCAACAACCAAGGACGACAATGTCATTGTGGATACCACACAGGAATGTGAATATCAGTAGAAGCCACTAATTAACATCACTACATTCATGAATTGGGACAAATACCCAGGTCTTGGCAATGGTATACTTTAAGTGACTTGCAGTGAAGCCATATTTTCTTCTGTTCATAACTTCTGTTGCATTAGGGGCATTTGCGTTGTTTCTTGTGTTGTTATTTTTCAGTTCTCTCGACTCTTCCAATTGACACCAGTGGTGTCCGATGCATATTTCGGCTTTTGGTTTCATGATGACTTTTAAGCGGTGTTCAAGGTCGTCACACTGTCATGGCACTGAAGTTCCCCCTTTGTAGTGACACTACATTTTATTTCAGGCATCTACCTATGACGGATCCGAAGTTATTCCATCTGTTGCATCTTGAAATATACACACATCCAATTAGGAATTTATCAAATACACAAGAATTCCATGCTTTAATTCCTAACCTGTTAACTCTCTATAATTACAGGCAATTATAGGTTGAACAACGCCTAAACAATGCATGAATTGCAGCTGGTGCAAGAAGCAAAATGGCACAATTTGCAACACTCCCTCTCGTCAGCATACTGTTAAGAGTTCAAGATACAATTTTGATGCAATAATGCAATCCAAGAAGTACACAATTCCTCTCGAAGGCAACTCGCGGAAGAGGCTTTGTTAACTGCCTGTATCATCTTGATGCAGGCATGGTTGTCCTCATAGACAACAATTGGTTTGGGGCTCAATACTCGCATCTTGGTGAGGAGTGAGTGCATTCACTGCAGTGTCTTTGCTGCATGTGATGTCACAAGGTATGCTGCCTCAGATGTCGACATGGCTGCAGTAGTTTGTTAACGACTGCTCTATGTAATCATACTGTTGCCCAAACGGAAGATATACGCACTTGTTGACTTCCGGTCATTTCGATCACAGACAAAGTTTGCATCAACAAAACAGTGAAGCTTGCTGTCACCTGAAGCACAGAAATGAAGCTGATAATTGGCATTACATAAGTCGGCTTTTCCTCGTGGCTGTTCAGAAAACATACAGCAGTCGAGATGTCAGGTCTCGAAAAAATGACCAGGTACATAAGCGATTCTATCGCTTGCATGTACTTAGGGTTATTGGGTAACATGGGGCCTGCATCAATCTTATTGGCCAGGAAGCTGGTTTCCATCAGCATCCTGGTTGGTTTCGCCACACTCAGCTTGTGGGAATTCAAGAGCTAGTAACTTTTGGATGTATTGAGACATCAACAATTATCCATTAGCTGCCTTTTCAACCTGGATGCCAAGGTAGAAGTCGATGTTATACTTAGTTCACAAACCTTGAAGTGACCTTCTAGCTGCTTGTGTACATGTTTGATTTCTTCTGTGTTCCTGGCTGCTACAATCAGGTCGTCCACATACAATAACACATATGTGAAATGCCCCTTTTAATCTTTGCGAAGAATTAGACATGTGGTAGAAGCACTCTGCTAAAAGCCGATCTTGAATAATGCATTTACCGCTGCCTGATTCCAAACTATTACTGATTGCTTCAGCCCGTAAATGCTCTTTTGAAGTCGGCAGACTTTACCCTTGTTATTGAGATACTCGAATCCCGACAGCTTCTTCATATAAATTTCCTCCTTGAGGACGCCATGAAGATATGCGAATTGCACGTGGAGATGTTTGGCTGAGACCACAGCAAAGAGAATGCGAACAGTGTCATGTAGCACCACTGGAGCATACATCTTGTCGTAATCCTTCTCATAATGCTATGTAAAACCACGGGCCACAAGGCGAGCTTCGAAGGTGAAAATGTCACCTGCTGAGTTCTTCTTAGCCTTGAACACCCATTTGCAGGATGCTGCCTGTTTCTTGGGTGGAAAATCCTGCAGATCAATAACATGGTGTTCACGAAGAAGGGCCATCTCTGCCTTAGCAGCGGCGCCTCAAAGTTACCTATGAATAGCTGGCAAGCGCAGAACTTTAGCCCAGCTGCGCGGTTTAACCGTATCTCTGGCAGGTTTAGCAGATGCCAAATGCTGAGGTGGTACACCCTGAGTGGTCCTTTCAGATTACCTTAGCTCGAATGGCTCTTTTGGCGGGAGTGCCATTTGCTTACTGCGGCGAGGCCATCCCCTCTTTCGTTGGGGCTGAGGTGGCAATTGGGATGATTTGGGTGAGTCACTATTGGTTTGCTTATCGTTGCTCACATCCTCAAAGGCACTGAAAAAACCTACTCGTCGCTATCTTGGCCAGATGCTTGTTATTCCATGTTGCTCTCAGAATCGCTATCTGAACACCGCGGCTTCCCCTTTATGACAATAGCAGGGACAATTTTAGCTGGACCAGCAGCATAAAGCCCCCTGAATGTCATCTTTGGTGCCAGAAGTTGCAGGAACAACTAGTGTGTGTAAAGTTGACCTCATCATCGTTGTCTTCAAAGGCAGTGTGCCAAACTCCCTCTGGCTCAGTCAGAGAGGTGCAGGCACAATAGTAGGGACAGATGACATCTCTAATACCTCACACTTTGGAGTCAACTCAATGATGACAGTTGTATGACTGTACAAAACAATCCCTATCGATGGGCTTCCAATGATTGTCCCGGACGGACAAGTTGAGACCGGCGACCAACTGCTTGCGGCATGTATTCCTAATGGCATTAGGCTCCCGATGGCCGGTGCCAGGTTTCGATGCTATTTCCTGCTTAGCCAGCCTTGCAGCCTCCTTTCACTCCACTGGGTAAATCTTGTAAACACCTTCAACACGTGTGCCTTCAGCGATGTCGATGAGATCAACATTGCCATCTTTTGGAAATGCGCTTAAGATGACAATGCCACTCTTTAGTGCTGGGGAAATGACATGATTGACAAGCTGTGGCACAGACATGCTATGTGTAGTGCCCAACTATCCCTTTCGGTTGATGCTGTGGTTCCAGAACTTGCTATGGGCTTGGTCACTGACTTTCCTATTAAGTGTTGGCAACATCTTGCTTACAGGTGGCCAGTTGGATCACAGTTGAAACACTTGCGAATTTCCTTCCCACCTTTAGCCACAGTTGCACCTTGTTTACCCTCTGAGTTTGCAAGGGTAGTTTGAGGAGTATCTGACTTGGCCATACCCTTGCGAGCATCCTTTTGGTAGTCTTTAACATAAGCATGTTGAAAACATAGTCCGGAGTCAACTGCGTCTAATCTCTGTACTCAATCCCCATCACAGAAACATCCCACTCAACATGCAATGTACCCAAGACGGCGCAAATATTTTCAGCATCCTTCACATCATCACTGCCGACCAGGCGGAAATGTCGAGCTAGACCATGAATATAGGAAATAAAATCCCTAATGCTTCCTGTGGTCCACTTAATTGTGCAGAGGGTTCACCTAAGAGCAAAGTGGGTACTTGTACCTGCAGCACCGTTTCTCTCCTTTAGCATTGCCGAAACTTCGAATGCAAGCATCTCAGAAAAAGCCTGATCAGACAACTCATTGTTGAGGCTTTTAATGATTAGCCCGCATATCCAGTCATCCTTGTCAGCCCATGATTCGTAAATGGCCAAAGGACCAGTTTTATCATCCGGTAGTTTTGTAGAGACCATTGGAGGAGCAGGATCCAGGGTGACTTGGTAGAGCCCACATCCATGCAAGACGGCAATCATCTTGGCTTTCCAGTTGACGTAGTTCGTAGCTGTAAGCATCTCGAATCCATCACGAGTGTAGCCATGATGGCCACCACCCTTGGACACACTGAAAGCATTGCCATTATAATATTGATGTCCAAACCCAGTCTAGACTTCAGATCACTAGAAGCAGCAAACAAGAAACAGTGCTAAACTTTTCCCTATTCTCTATAGTCTGTTAAACAAAAACTAAACTACATTGAGAGAATAAACTTTTAGCTCGAAAAAGTGAGATAGTGAGAACAATGTGATTTGCAACTGCCAAATGGTTGCTCATTTACATCAAATCAGGAATTTACAAAAACACAAGAATTGCATGCTTGAATTCCTGACCTGTTAATTACCTTCAATTACAGGCAATTAGAGGTTGCAAAATGCCTAAACAAAGCATGAATTGCTACTGACACAAATGGCAAAAAGACACACTTTTCCATTTTGTATATATTGTTGTGTTACAAATGTTTGGTTGCCTGTTGTAACAGGCAATTCTCACTTAGCTAATTGTCGTAATGCTTTGTCATATGGTTTTAAGCGTGTCTTTTGATTTGTTGTTAATTTTACATTTCCATTGCCACACAATTGCGTCCATTGTGTCACAAGACTCAGCTCATCTCGACATTCCCCGGGGAGGTTGTCCTAAACTTGTTGGAATGCATGGGTCCGGGGTCAGTGCATGTGGATGCATGGCGGGAAGTATGGAAATGTTGGAAGTTATGTGCAATTGGGTAATTGCGGGAGAAAGTTCTCGAAGGGTTTGCATTTCGCTGCCCGGGTTGCCACCAGGGGATGGGAGTTGATAAAGGGGAACCTGGGCCAGCGGACAGCAGTGTGATTTTGGGTCCCTTACCCAGTTGGTCAGCCGCCGTGTTATGTGATGCAAAGTCGTGCTTTTAATTTTGTAATATGTTTGTAAGTCCCACAAGTCGATGGGCTGTATCAGTGCAACGTTGTATCCCTTAGTTTTGTGATGCATTAAAAACCTGTTCTCAAGACACGTTCATGACCAGTGTGCATTCCCGCATTACCTGTCGTGATTTCGACCTTACATGGTGGAGCAGCGGGTCTTCTTTCAACGTGGTTCTATTCTATGCAAGTCGTACTAGCACGGCCAGTATAGCCTGCAATGAATATCAGTGGCAGAGCGGATGGTATGCTCACCTGGACAAGGGCGCACACAAATGTGCAGGCAGTCCACTTACCAGGTCCCAGTACTTAAAGCTCAATTGACGCCTATAGGCCATGGGGGACCATATGCTATGCCGGATCCCCCACCTAGTGGTAGTTGGCGCTTCAAGCATGGGGAGGATCGGCTGATGACTTGTTAGCTCATGCAAATTATATGGTTTATGGTCAGCATATAGAGCAGGCCCCAATTTTTGGAGGCCTTGGAGGGCATGGTACAGGCGGAGGGAGTACCACAAGAAGCTTATTCTAGACGATTGAAGGGCCACTTAACAGGTCAAGTCGCAAAGTGGTTTGCTACGCACAGCTGTGATTTATTGCATTTGCCTTGGCCGCAGTTGGTGATCCAGTTGTGGTTGTTCTTTGGCTCGACATCATACAATCCTAGGTTGTGGTGGCAATATGTAAAAAGGAGGCAAGGCCCTAACGAACCCGTGCAAGGTTACCTTTTTGAGATGTTGTCCATGGCCCATTCGCTCAATCCTGGAACACTGTTTCGTGATACCATACCAGTAATTTTGGCAGGTCTTTTGCCGTTCTATCACCTGGCCCTTGGGGGCCCTTGTGGCTGGTGCTTGTTGATTTGAAAGATTCGTATTGGTCTTAAAAAGCCGGACGAGTCTCAACCGCCACCGAATAGGCCGGCTGTTGTTCAGACACCACTTGCAGCGCGGCCTATCTCAACTTCAGAACCGGCCGCTTGTTGGGCCTGTTCGGAGGAGGGGCATTTTCGTCGAAACTGCCCTAAAAAGAGGGGCCTTGGAATTCCGTATCATCACTGAATGGTCCGGCAAAGGATACGTTGGGGGACTCCGTGGAGTAGAGAAATGTCGATCAGCAGCATATTTTGGCACCGTCATCTGTTCCACTATCTTAAGTGTGGGATGAGTGGTCCCATCGCCAACCAGACAGTAGACCATTGGAGATAGGATGGTGGTGATGACTGTGGACAGCGGTGCTGTCTTGTCAGTGATATCATTAGATGTTCTGGCATACCTGGGTTTGACCCTTTTGCCACCGCGGCCGTTGCTACGATTGTACGATGTGGCCCAATGGGACAGTCGTTTCTTGGGTGAAACGGAGGCTACGGTGTGCATGGTGCATCGTTTTCAGGTATTGCAACATCTACAGCAGGTGGCCCTGTTGGGATGGGACTTTTGTCACCGTACAGGGTTAGTGGCGTTGCAGACTACAGAAACATTCTGTTATCAAGATGCACCATCAGTTCAGTTTCCGTTTATGCGTCAGGAGGCGCCTCAAGAGGAGGCCCCGCCTGCATGTTCAGAGGTTCGGCAAGGGACTGCCTGCTAGGACATTGGATTTTCCACTTAAGGCGGAATCTGTGGCACAGAGGGCTAATCGTTTGTTTCAACTTCCGGTGAGTCTGTTGCAGCCGGTGACGCTGGCTCCATGTTCTTAGTCAATAGTGAAGTGTGCATTACCGGCGGAGACCGTACAGGTGACATGGTTTTGGTGGAGGAGCTTCTTTGGTGGGAGCCTCAGGCCGGGCGGCGCGTAGGGTTATGTCAATTACTAATGAGCACTGTTCTTTTTTTCAGATGGCAAATTTAACCGCTGAGGCTCTTACATTGCCTGAGGGCTCCGTGATAGCCTCCATGACTGCTTTAGAGGACCCAAAGTTTGTGTCACGGGGCGGAATGGAGGACGGGCGCCTGGCTGTGGACAAAAATGATGCGCTGGGGATAACTCTTTGTTGGAGTCCCTTTTAAAATCGGGTCCTTCTCTAAGCTCCAACGTAGGGAGTTGAGGCAACTCTTGTGTGAGTTTCGTCAAGCCTTTGCACTGTCCGTGCAGGAACTGGGGTTGAGCAAATTACCCCCATTACATGGACACTGGAGATATGTCCCCGGTATATGTGGCCCCTAGGTGATCTTCCTCCAAATTGCGGGAAATTGTCAAGCCTGAGTTGTCTCAGATGTTATAACAGGGGGTGGGGTGGTTACCCCAAGTAAAAGCTCTTATTCTAGTCTTATAATCTTGGTAAAGAAAAAAGATGGCTTAGGTAGATTTTGTGTAGACTATTGCAAGTTGAACCAAAATACCATTGTGGATAGTTACCCCCTTCCCCGTATTGATGTTGCCCTGAATGCCATGCAGTAATCAGCATGGTTTGCGACCCTGGATATAATGTCAGGATATTGGCAGGTGCCCATGAGTGTTAGGGACTAGGAAAAAACAGCCTTTTCTTGTGCGGAACGCCATTTTGAATTCACTTGCATGCCATTTGGTCTGATTAATGCACCAGCAACAATGCAGCGGGGCCTGGATCAGATTTTTACATATAAAATAGGAGGCGCATCTTGTGTACCTCGGTGATATTATTGTGTTTGCCCCTTCGTTTCCGGTATTTCGGGAGAGATTGACTGCCATGTTTAATGTGTTGGTTTGTCATAATATGCAGATAAAGCCCTCATAAAGCAGATAAAGTCAAGTATTTGGGGCATGTTATCAGTGCGCAGGGAGTGGCTACTGATCCCGATAAGGTTGTAGCTGTCAGGAATTTTCCACGGCCTGTGACACATAACGGTGTAAAAAGTTTCCTTAAGCTGTGTGGGTATTTTCTTCGATTGAAGGATGCATTGTGTACTGCCATAATATTAGCTAGGTTTGAACCAGGGGCCCCATTGAGTTTGCATACAGATGCATTGCGAGTGGGCCTTAGTGCTATTTTGTATCAAGGTAATATGTCGGCCCAGCAGGTGTTAGCCTATGCGAGTCAGGCCTTGTTGCATGCGAAACTCGAAATACAGTAACTGAGTTAGAAGCAATAGCAATTGTTTTAGCAGCTGAGAAATTTCGCCATTATCTTTTCCTTAATCGAGTGATGATTGTCACCGACCATCATGCATTATGGTACCTTCGTTCATTGAAAAATCCATCGAATCGATTGGACCGTTGGGTGGCCAAAATGGAAGAGTTTATTTATGATGTCGAGTATAAAAAAGGTGGGCTGCACGTGGATGTTGATTGTTAGAGTAGATATCCTGTCCCTGAGGCCAAGGTTCAGCCATCCGTGGAGGATGATGCATATATTTATTTTTCATCCAGAACCAGGTTAATATGGCCCATGAACAACGAAATGACTGCTCCTTGGACAGGTAACATCAGAATGCGACAGGTCAAACGGTCGCCCCAAGAGGTGATGTGACCTTAGGAGGCACTTTATATTTTTATAATC
>JAQGAE010002529.1:0-17415 GCA_034696685.1 Julus scandinavius | reverse complement strand
TCTATTCCTATTCCAAATGCTTTCTAATACTTAATTTACAAGTAATCATTTACCTATAACAAATTCACTACAAGTTAAAAGCAATTTGCTAATAGCAATACCTTTGTGGAACAGAACACTTTGTAAACTGACAAGATTTGCTCGTAACTTGTAAGGTTTGGTCTAACAAATTACAATTGTACAAATATTATCTGCGGAACACAACAACTTGTACTTTTTGTACAAGTATCACTCCATACCCCTACAAGTACTAGACCATACTTTTGTGGAATAGTGCCCTGGTGTAAATTCGTTTAAAGTCTGAGGGAAATTTAGATGTAACATTTTCATAGACCTTCAAATTGTGTTTTAGTATAGACCGGTCAGGGCTCTGGTATTCCCATCCTAACCCCGTTTGGAATTTTTTATTTCATATATCATAGATGACACAAAATATCAAGAAGTCTGTATTTCTAAAATGTTGTACAACAAATGAGATAATGATAGAAATACTGAAAAATCTGCAATTGTATACCTCGCAAGCAAGCTTGTTTTTACATTGTTTAAGAAGGATTAGTGAGTGAATCCCTTAGAATCTTTCAAGGGCTCTCCATTCCAGTCCAGGTGAGCTGAAGTTTACAATGAAAATTATTTGCACGTTGAAGCAAACGACCATAATCAGAGGGGATATAGGGAAGGGAATTGCAAGTGACCAAACCTGCGTCTCCAGATTGCTATCCTGGTCACGAGGTCCGAATATCTCAACCATAATCAGCGGCGATGGCACTTTTACGCGGCTTTCATCATATTATAATTTGAAATCTGTTTTCATCCCCCTTCACCAACCTCCCGACGACGAGTTTTCGAGAATTATTGAGAAACACGAGAGCCGCATCTTCTAAAGGCAAAAGCAAATGCTCATCAGAGCAAAGGGAAATGGCTGAGGCAGAGGCACGCGGAAGGCGCGAACACGTGTTCTTTATGGTCCAAGGCGTTGCGCAGATGCCCATTTACATGGAAATGTTGTCGTCTTATAGCCTAAATGGATGTAGGTGTTGCCATTACGACCAACGACCAACTTTTGTTTTGTTACAATATTGTAAACTCTTCTCAAAAGTGGAGCTGGGGAGGAAGGGGTGGCGAGAGGCTCCCATAAATATGGAAATCAGAGAGGAGATGTGGGGAAGTTGGGCGAATCGCTGGTGATTTGTCACTTGTCCCTTACCGCAACAGCACGATATGCAATGGGGACGATGCAGGAATCATCACCGTGATCATTAGCAACATCTTAATTGCCTTGTCTATATATATATATATATGCTCGGATGGGAGATTTTCCTCCTCCTCATGCTCATTTACTACTCGAGCCCTTCTTGCATGTCTGTAATTCCGAGTTTTCGTGAAATTATTCCGAAGCTGGATTTAACAATCCAAGATGTGGTATAATGAGAACCCAAAGTTATTGCACCGTAGTTAACGGCTGTTTAGCCAACTTTGGCGTAACAAACTGTTGCTCGCCTCGAATTATGCTTAAATCATCCGGCTGAAAAACGCAAGTAAGCCCAAGATTAAACATTATTACCTTTTTCGCGGGAAACGGTGCTTTTGGATAGGAGGAAATTCCGCGGAAATGCTCGTGGTGATGTATACAAAGTTTTAACACTACAGTGCATGTAATCTCCTTTTGAAAACACGACTTTATGTAGTTATGAATTGTTGAAAAACACGACTTTATGTAGTTATGAATTGTTGAAAAACACGACTTTATGTAGTTATGAATTGTTGAAATCAGTGGTTTTGAATTCTTCAATGAGAATTACTTGTCAAGGCATTCATTCTATGCATGCATGTAGTGAATAATAACCGTGTTTATTAGTTAATTTTTTTCAAAATAATGTGCGCTGTAGTCTTGTTTGGATATGCTTAGCTTGTGTCATTATTTTAGCTAATTTTGGAAAAGGTGTTGTTTTTTTAAAAAAAAATTTAAATAATCGATTTTGGAACCTCAACGTGTTCCAATTTAGAGAGTGGAGCATTTCTGTCACATTCATGAAATGTTGGTAATCGTCCTTAATAAATCTGGCTACCCTACGATGGAACATCTCTATATCCTGAATACGAACCATCTATTTTCTAAATATGAACATGAACCATCTCTATTTCCTGAATATGAACCATCTATTTCCTGAATATGAACCATCTATTTCCTGAATATGAACATGAACCATCTCTATTTCCTGAATATGAACCATCTATTTCCTGAATATGAACCATCTATTTCCTGAATATGAACAGGAGCCATCTCTATTTCCTGAATATGAACATGAACCATCTCTATTTCCTGAATATGAACATGAACCATCCTGTGAGGGTTCCAAATAGGAGCGCAGTATTCCAACATAGGGCGAACCAGAGTTGCCTATAGCTAGTTTCCTTTACAATTTTCAGTATTCAAAACGATATTTTTCTGCATTCCTTAAAAAGTTTAGATGAGCCGTGTCAATTTTGGTTCCTAGTTCAGTGTGCCTGGCGTTAGTGCCATTTAGTGTCTCATGAGTTGAAAAAGGCTGGAAAAACCCCTGTATTACTGTTTAACGTTGAACTTCAATGGTACCTTGAAGTGATGGGCTTTTTTTGTTATGATCCTTTTGGTGATAGCACATCTAGTGAGGAAGGGAAAACCACCAGTGTTCTTCTTTAAATTAAAATGTGGTGCCTTTTCAACGAGCAGCCATTTTCTTCTTCGCCCGTAATATTAGTAGCTCTATATTTATGTTATAAAAGTAATTTCGCTATTGCCAACTGCACGGGCATATTGCTCATTTCTATCATAATGTCGATGCGAAGGCTAACTGCCTCAACTAATTGCCAAGCGCAAAATCACCTCATCAAAGAAGCAATTGCTGTCGTTCTTAAAATATTTAGGGTACATTTTGAAGTCATAATTTGACACATCTGCCGCCAGCCGTTCCCATTTCTCCATCACAAATCAAGAGTCTTCGCTGCGCGCACCAATGCCTAGGCCCTTTCAGCCTCCCCTCCCCTTCGCCGCCATTACCCCCTTCTTTTGGATGCCACTGCACCCTATACATCCTAAAGTCAAAAATTACCGCTATCAAGGGCGTAATGTTACGTGTTTCATCCCTTCCTTCCATGCACCAATACCCCCTCTGCGCATCAAGAATACGTGCACGCGCCATTATCCCCCCCCCCCTCTTCCTCCCCATTCCCCTTCTCTCGCTAACTGCTGACACTGACTGCAATGTAATAATTCCCATATTAAATCTCTTAACAGACGACAGATTTACTCTGCCCAGCACTTTAAACTCTTTCGAGTTTGAAACACTACCGACTTAAACTGGATTTTAATTCCAAAATTTCAGTAAGGGTATCCAGTTTCTGAGAATATAAACCAAGGCATCGTGATCTTTCTTAAGTTTGTGACACTTTATGAACTGTTTAGAAACTGAAAATCTTGTGTTTTTAAACAGATGGATGACTTATTCTTAATAATTTCGTTTGGAGTTTTGATTTTCGCCCAAACATGACACTTTTCTAAGACATTATAGAATTCTCAGATGCTTTGTCTGTAATATTCTTACAAAATTGTACAATTGAGGAAAAAAAATATTATACAGGGTAATAAATGCCCTAGATTTGTCCACGTATGAGTGGATACAAACGTTAACATTTGCATATGTTCGATATGACAGTGCCTTTTGTTTGCTATAACAAAGCGTGGACTACAACTCAATGGGCATTCTTCCACCGCAATTTATACTATCCAGTCTGACTATCCATCCATTAATTAAATTCGAATGAAATATGAAAATTCTTCCCAAATGTGCGGTCGACTTAATTTCCCCACTGTCTTTAGCAAATGAAATCTGTAAAGCCGAGAAAGCAGTGTTTTCATCCGACGGAATTCTTGGTTGGAAAAGCGGTTTTGGATGGCCAGTGGCCAGTCTGACCCGTCAGCATCATCTGGTGCCCCGCTCATCTTGACGATTATAATAACGACAATGGTTCTTGTCTTGACTCCAGATGCTGTTGATGACCGTCGCAAAAGCGACCTCAGAACCACTGCTTTCTAAACCTTGGCTTGACCACCGCCCAGAATCTTTCCCCTCACACCAACATCTTTTAACCCAAACCCTGCAGATAAATTATTTTTCATAAAACATATCGCTAATGCCACTACCAATCACGCTATCATTCTCCATCCACCCGCTTTATTGTATCCCCAGAGCTCATAAAACCAACTGCCATTTTCAAAGTCTGTCACCAACATAGATTTCACATTAAAATTAGAGATCTTTCTTTATCGGGTCCCACTTTTTTCACAGCTATATTGGCCCTTTGCTCCAACCACTGTAGTTATGAAAACTATATGGAGTTTTTGGGGGCATGTCCTAACATGTGTTGCATGCCGGAAAGTCACTGTAAGCAAATAAATTAGGCTGGATTGATATATTCTTCTGTTTCCAAAAGACAATATTGAAATTCTTGGCCAGTTTTGTTCATTTAATATCACGTTTTTACAAAGGTCGGTTTATGATTTTGGGAGAAAAATAAAACTGAATTTCTATATTTCTAATTTACATGGATTACTTGTTTGGATTATTCATTAAAACAGCAAACATTGTTTTAGTCCAATACATTTGAAAATTGCTGCATGGGTCATAAATGTTATGACTTGTTGTATAAATTTTACAATGCAGTGCTGGTAACTTTTCATATCATGCTAAATACTTGTCGGATCTACAACAGATTAGTCTATTAACGAATTCATGCTCCACCCACTGGTTTTTTGTGGTATCGAAATTTCTCATCTAGGCACAGATTTTTAAAAAAAATCCTATTCTCTTTGGACACCGAAATGTTGCGATAACTTGGGTCTTGGGGGTCCTTCGTTCAAATTGCCCTGATGTGTTTTTTTTTTAGGTTGTGTGGGCACAAAACCTTTTGACGCATTCAACCTTTGAAGACAGATTGCTTTCTTAATTTTTTCAGTTAACCTTATATCTTTCAATGTGTGTAAAAACGAAAAAGAATAAAATAAATTCCCTCGTCACCGCTTCACTCGAGGTTTTGTGTTTTTTGAAAAGGGTAACGAGCACTGAGGTGCACTTACTTAAGGGACTCCCCCTAACACGACTTTTGCATTACAAGATATCGCTTAGCACTTGTCAGTCATTCTGTAAGAAATGCAGCGGGTCCCTACAGCTTCAAACTGCTGTAAGAAATGCTGCCTTTACTTGTACGTCTCACATTGGCATCATCTTTGATCCACAAATCAAGTTTAGCTAGAACACCTCGTTAATTATCTATTCGGATGTTATAGTTTACATTTTCCAAAGATTAGCAAAGATTCTTACAAAGATCTTCGAAAGTTCAAGTAGTTGTTTGTAAGAAACTTCACGAGCTTTTCAGAACTTTTGTACAATTTAGTTGCACTTTTAAGTGTACTTGCATGGTTAACTTCTTAGGCCAAATAAAACATGTCTAGTCTTTATACTTGTGTGAAAAATGTTGTAAAAGTTTCCTGTAAGTTTGAATTTTTTTTATACTTTTGCATCAAGTCGTTGTTTACAGGAAACTTCGTCGTTTTTGCACGAGGTTTTCAGAAATTCGGTTGCACTTGGTCTACTTCCTAATTCCTATAGGGTTGGATTCCTATAAGGTTGGATTCCTAAATTCCTATAAGGTTGGATTCCTATATTCCTAGGTTAGATATCTAAATTCCTATATTGCTTGTAAATTTGGTTGAGGACGACTTAATTCTGTTATAACAGTTTGGCAATAGTTCGATTTAATGTCAACAAGGTCTTTAACAATTACAAACAATATTGTTGCTTACAGGAAACTTCGTCGTTTTTGCACGAGGTTTTCAGAAATTCGGTTGCACTTGGTCTACTTTCTACTTCCTATAGGGTTGGATTCCTAAATTTCTATAAGGTTGGATTCCTATATTCCTAGGTTGGATATCTAAATTCCTATATTGCTTGTAAATTATGGTTGAGGACGACTTAATTCTGTTATAACAGTTTGGCAATAGTTCGATTTAATGTCAACAAGTTCTTTGACAATTACAAACAATGTCGTTGCTTCATGGTGACCATAAACATGTTTGTTGAACAATCACATGACACCAACAACTCTGTTTTTTGATAAATTTTAATATATGATCAAAAAAAGTATGGTGCCACCGATAACCATGATGTTTTATGTCATCAACTTTCAACTTCTGGCAACTTTGGCGTGAAAATCATATGTGTTTACAGATGAACTTTTCAAAATCGCAAAACGAGATTGTAAATACAAGAAAAACAGTATATAAGGAAAAAAAGTGATATTTTTTTCCTCCAACTGCAAAAGGCACACCATGGGCACTTTTTATTGATCCCATCAAGACCCATCGCCCTGGGTTCAACTGCAACTTGTTTTTGAGTCCCCTTGTATATCGTTTTTTTTCTTCTTCTCCATCTTCTCCCCATTCCCCAGATATTTTTTAGGTCCATTTTGGCTGCATTTCGCTGGCACACGAGTAGGCAAATTGAGATAAATTGTCTTGTGTGGGCTAGGAAAAAGGGGGATAAATTCGATGACACTGGAGTGAAAGATGGGGTTAAACATCACCGAGGGACTCGCGATAGATGGGAGACAAAGTGAATAGGAAGCTCTGGAAAAGTGCTGTTCAACATCTTCTGGTCGACAAGATGGCTATAGGGAGTGATACGCGAATCATCTCCTTCCCCCCCCCCTCCCTCATTAAAGGACTCTGATTTAGGGCTTAACCAAGAAAGTGCGAATATCAAATGATTAACCTTTGGCGGAAGATGGCGGGGGCACCAAGATGGCAGCGCGAGAAGGGAAATGATGTGTAATCCGAAGATAAGTTTAGGATTTGAAATATCATAATCTAATTCAATGCAAGGCACAAAAGCCACACGCTGCTTGCCTAGCGCTGCGAGAGCGACCTCTGTAACCCTTTTACACCCAAAACGATACTTAGACGGAGACAATGAGATACTAAAATGAGCTTATTAAATTTTATAGGAACTATTTACAGGATATTTAAAACACGCTTTTGCGCGAATGTACCATGCAAATCAAACGCACCCTTTTGTTACGCGCTGCTGTGTTCTTGTGTATGTGTGTTCTCACATTGTGAACTCGTGAAAAAGATGATTTGATAACGCACTCTATCTTGTCATTCGTAAGTCTTCCTCCAACTTCGTACTTTGACCATTAATTACCGGCCAACTCTGGTTACGTGGTGCTAAAAGGGTTGTTTTTCAACGTGCATCGCCAAACAAATTGGTGCATGAGCTTCGAATCTTCATACAAAAAAAAACAACTGTTGTCGTGATCTTATTACTAACTACACAGTTTAGGTATTGTGTTATTGTTATCAAATATCTGACAAGCACAATTGTTTGAATTACAATAACAATTGGAAAATGTGTAAAATGTCTTCAGCTTGTTTTTCATATGCTGGCTTAACATTTGGGACACATGAGTTCATCTGAAGGTTTCCATGCCAAAAATGAACTTGAAAAAAAACTTTACAAAAACTTCAGTTATTCTTTAGCTTTTCTTCAGTTTTTTTTTGTTGTTTTTTTGCATAGATTTCGTCCAAACTGCAGTTTTTCTGCAGTTTCATTTCAAAAGTTGAGTTTTTCTGCAGTTTCATTTCAAAAGTTGAGTTTTTCTGCAGTTTCACTTCAAAAGTTGAGTTTTTCTGCAGTTTCACTTCAAAAGTTGAGTTTGTCTGCAGTTTCACTTCAAAAGTTGAGTTTGTCTGCAGTTTCACTTCAAAAGTTGAGTTTGTCTGCAGTTTCACTTCAAAAGTTGAGGTTTTCTGCAGTTTCACTTCAAAAGTTGAGTTTGTCTGCAGTATCACTTCAAAAGTTGAGTTTTTCTGCAGTTTCACTTTAAAAGTTGAGTTTGTCTTCAGGTTCACTCTAAAAGTTGAGTTTTTCTTAAGTTTTCTTAAGTTCATTTTTGGCAGGGTTGATTGTTATTTACTATATAAAATATCTGGAAATCAAGAATGGAGATAACATAAAATATTTGAATTTGAATAAATGTTTAAACTTATTCTTCATACAATGCTTTCTAAACATTGGGGCACATCTTAGTCTTCCATACTCCCGGAGATGTCCATAAAACGACTTATGGGGAATGTTGGGGGTGATATTGAATATTTAAAGAACAATTTGTAAGAAAAGGTCTTGTGTACTGCTCTCTGTGTGCTCTCTGTATTCAGAAATAGAATTTGATACCATGACTTCGTTTACTAAAACTTTAATTTCATCTTTTTTTCCAGGGGAAGAAAGCTCGAACGAAAGAGCAAAAGACGACGATGGCAATGGTGATGATGTTCTGAGCCTCGGTCCATCGTCCAAAGACAGGACGTCGGACGAGGAGGATTCCACGGCCAACCCCGACGAAGACGACGATGAGGTGACCGAGAAGCGAGACGACGGTGGCACGAAGAAGAGAAAAGATTTGTCCAGCATCAGGTTTCCAAACATGCAAGAAGTCGAGGGGGACGAGGACGACGAAGACCAGGTAGACGCTAAGACTGTACATAAAGCTGAGAGCGGCGATTGCGATGGCGTCCATCCTGAAAACACAATAGCCAAAGAACCGTTGGACTGCCTGACCGAAACCGTGGACTGCGGCGTCTTGGTGCCGGTGAGTACAAGGAGCCCCAGCCCGGTCGTTCGGACATTGTCTCCACGGTCTCCAGTACCGTTGAGCCTGCTGCAAGCCCCTCTGGTCCCTGCACCTCTGGCATCACCTGTGTCTGCCGTCGCGTGCACCTCTTCTCAACTCAAAGAAGATGACTTTGAAGAAGATGGAGAAGACATGCGGAGGCTGCGAGACTATGGCGAGGCTAGGATGAGACAAGAGCCCGAGGACATGGACGAAAACGAGCAGGATGGCCCTTTGGACTTCAGCGTCAAAAAGTCACCCACTAAAGAAGGCGATTGCGACCGTTTGATTCGTCTGATGGGAGACGAGGACATGGACGAAAACGACGATGCCCCTCTGGACTTGTCGGTGTCGAGGAAGAGGCCCATGAAGAGGACAGAGCCGCAAAACTTTGGGGCGATGACCGCCCAGGGCACTGCCCAACAATCCCACTCACATCACCGTAGCAAGGCGCTGCGGTTGGACGGTGCTTCGGCGTCCAAGACGTCCGGACCGTGGTCGACGCAGTTTCCGTTCCGCTTCAGCCCGTCGGCGTCACCCAACAGCGGGGTGGAGATTCCGGTGTGGAACGGAGGGGTGAAGAGCTGCCACAGCACCCCTGCTTCCTCTCCCTCCCCGTCATCCTCCTCCTCTTCCATCGCTGCGGCCCCAGGTGCGTCCAATACTCATCCTCACTCCCATTCCTCCAGTGATATTGCCCACTCTCAAGCACACCACCAGCATCACCCTCACCACCACTCTCACCACCACCACCCCCAGCCCGCCCCCTCGCCCTCTGCGCACCGTTCCACCACCTCCACAAGCCCCTGTGGACGACACAACGCCTGGCAGAGCCACTGGTTGAGCCGCGGTGCTGAGCAGGCCAAAGACGTGCTCAAGTGCGTGTGGTGCCGCAAATCTTTCCGCACGCTGGACGAGATGACCGCCCACATGAAGGAGGCCAGGCACTGCGGCATGCACCTGCACCAGTCCTCCATCCCGCCACCGATGCCACCGCAAGGTGCCGCACACCGGTCCCTGATGGCCAATAGCAGCAGCAGTAGCTCCACCACTCTGAACAATAACAACAACTCTGCTTCGGGGCACGGGCAGTCGTCATCGCCTGGAGGCTCTGGGGTCGGCAAGAGTTGTACGGATGACCAGCAGCAGCAACAACAACAGCAGCAGGGCAACATGCTAATGAAGGAGTCCATCCCCATGCCAAGGAAGCTAGTGCGCGGACAGGACGTGTGGCTGGGCAAGGGTGCCGAACAGACCAAACAGATCCTGAAGTGCATGTGGTGTGGCCAGAGCTTCAAGACGCTGGCCGAGATGACGACACACATGCAGCAGACGCAGCACTACACGAACATCATCAGCCAGGAACAAATAATCTCTTGGAAGTCGCCTGAGGACCGCTGCTCCAACCAGGCCCACGTGAATGCGGTGCTCACCTGCAAGGTGTGTGACCAAGCCTTCAGCAGCCTCAAGGAGCTCAGCAACCACATGGTCAAGAACTCACATTATAAGGAGCACATCTTACGCTCCATCACTGAGAACGGTGGACGAAGGAGACAGACGCGCGAGAAACGCAAGAAGTCGCTTCCAGTCAGAAAACTGCTGGAGCTGGAGAGAGCCCAGAACGAGATGACCAAGGACCCGGGCAGCAGAAGATCGCTGGAGAGCAATAGCGGCAATGGCAGGATCACGTGCGAGAAGTGCGGCAAGAAGATTGACACTCAGGCCTTCGTCGAGCACATCCGGCTGTGCGTGGGCGGACCGGTTGTCGGAAGCGGTTCCAGAGAGGCGCCCAAGGCGGCATCTCCAGTGTCCGCCTTGTCCGGGATGCCGGTGCCCGAACGCAAGAGCGGTAGGGAGAGCGGTTCACCGCCGAAACGGGAGCACTCCACCCCCTCCCCGTCCCCGGCCTCCCACCACCCGCTCCCTCCCACGCATCCCAACGGCCAGATGGAGGTACCGGAAGCGCCCTCCGTGCTGAACGCCATCGAGAGGTTGATCGAAAAGAGTTTCGAGAGCAAGAGGAACCGGCAGGTGTACGTGGGCGGCGGCGGCGGCGGGAGCAACAGCGGCACCCCGGTTGCCGCCACCAGCACCACTCCGACACCGATGCCCCACAGTCCCGCGCCGCCCAAGAGGGGACTTGCCGCGGGGAGCGAGCGGAGCAGCCCGGCCCAACATTCCAAAAGTGGTGGAAGACCGAGGGAGGAGAGGGACAGAAAACGGGATGGACATGCGGAGAGGCACCACCGGAGACGGCGGCAGAGGCGAGCAGAGAAGGCCCGGGAGTCGGACGAGGACCGTAAACGGGAAGAGCTGGACGAGGAGGAGGACGGCGACGACGAGGATGATGGCGGCGATGAGGAGGACAAGAGCAGGAAAGAGGACTGTCTCTCTAGTCCCAACAGCGTGTGCAGTGGCGGCTGCAAGGACGCGGCAGTTCCGGTGACAGTAAGGCTTTCACCCTCCACCATCACCAGTCTTAAGCGGGAGGCTAGCCCGGCTAGGTCCCTCCACAGTCCGGCGTCCACATGCAGCAGCCACAGCCACAGCACCGCAGTCGGGGGTGCTACGAACGAGGGTGGGGGAACCCTGGCGCTAGTGTGTTCGTCTCCGTCCCCCGCCAGTCCCTCTGGCGGCGACCATCCTCTCCGAGAGCTTCAGAAGCTGCTGGACAAGACAAACGTGTCGCTGACCAAGGGCACTACGGCGACATCGACGAGCACCGGGGGAACCGGTACCGCGTCACCGTCCTCCTCCTCAGCCACCACCACAACCAACTCTGGGACTGTTCTGGCCTTTAGCTGGGCCTGCAACGACACGACGGCGGGCGATTCCGTGCTGAAGTGCGCGTTCTGTGATACCCCCTTTATCTCCAAAGGCGCTTACAGGCACCATCTCGCCAAAATGCATTTCATCAAGGACGGCGAAATGTCGCCCCCTGCCGCCTGCACGAACAGCAGCAGCAGCACCACCACCGCCGTCACCACATCGTGCGGTTCGGGTGCCCTCAAGAATAACTCCTTGTCCTCGTTGGTCACCGTGTCCAGCAAGTGCGGCCTGGCCGATTCTGCCACCATCACCACATCACCCAACTCCTCCTCGTGTAAATCCCCCCTGAAAAGTGTCTCTTCCACCTCCTCCTCCCAGGACGAGAGCCCGCACTCCAAGTTTCTCAAATATACAGAATTGGCCAAGCAGCTGTCCAGCAAATACGTATGATGGCCATTGGTGCGCGTTGCCCCCCCTCACGTAAGTTGCTTTTCTTCTCATTCCGGTATGACTTGAAAGCCCCCCCCTTTCCCAACAACCACTTCCTCCTCTTCTCCCCCTTCCCCCCCCCCTCCCCCCCACACACACACCATGGCTCGGACGTTGAGGGGAAGACATTGATGGACATCACGGGCAACACGTCTCGTAAGCGTTTCTTGTCTTTCTCCGTGTCTTTGCTATTCTTAAGTGAGAGATCACTTCATTAACTTTTAACATACGTTTTAATAAGTGTCGAGCGAACGAGGAGGAACCCTGATGCAGCTTTGTAAATTATTAATTGCCGTTAAGACACGAGGAATTCGTTCCCTCAGCCTTTTACTCAGAATACTAATTGTTTGTCCTCTATCTCTCTCTCTCTCTCTATCTCTATCTCTCTCCAAATCTCATTGAAGCTCAAGCGTTTATGTTCTGTTTTGTATTTATTTGAGAACATGTATGCCGCCATTATTTTTCTCTCCTTAATAGCCAGCGCCAGTGGTGAACAAGTTGTGCATCCCTGAATGAAATTCAGAATTATTTATGCTTCTTAACGCCATTGTGATCCACTCATTTTATTTTTCTATGCCATTTTCATAGTCTGTGACACCTCTGTATGTATATCCGACATCCCTCATCATTGAACCATCCTTCTTCGATCAAATCAGTACGATTACTAAACACGTTTCTTTGAATTCATCTGCGAGTTCAACCGGAAATGGTAACTTGGCTACCGATTTTGGTATGTTGATAATCAGGTCCATAGACCATACTAAATTCGACATCCATCAAGGAACTTGACATTGTACTATCCTGCATTGTCCAAATTCAACTTGATTGGATGTTAAAATATGTTGGTGCAAGCGTTCCTTTGCCTGCTGAATTTAAAAGATGAATTTTAAGGAATGGACTTTTTGTACAACTAGGCGATCAAGATGTGGCGGGATTTATTTACTGGTGAAATTCAAGAGTTTAACATTGAAATACTGGAGATTGACGGCACGGGATGGTGTCATGGCATCACGTGATTGCTTGACGGATCTGAGAATTGGTATTTTGAAGCCCTATTCACACACAAATAAATATCGTCTGCTATCAGATAGGTTAGGATTTTGCTCTTGTTTTGTAGGTCGAACATAAGCCCCTCCCATATTCTTGGCCGAGAAAATGCTCAACTTGGTTGAGCTTTTTCTAGCAGACAGCGACATAGAAGTAATGACAAGCTGGACGTAAAAGCGCCGTTGTTGTTCTGTAGCTGACTACACAAGACAAGTACAGAACCGTTGTTGTTCTGTAGCTGACTACACAAGACAAGTACAGAATACAACAATTTTAGCTATAGCGCCTTTGTTGTCCTGTAGCTGACTACACAAGACAAGTACAGAATACAACAATTTTAGCAATAGCGCCTTTGTTGTCCTGTAGCTGACTACACAAGACAACTATTTTCTGTGTGGCCTGTACCCTTGTTTTAAGCCTAATCTCTGCTGTCTGGTTGCTGACGTCACAAAGTCACTTTTCCGGTGAGTAGGTTGTGTGTGAATACAGCTTAACTGTGAGTTTTTCAAAAAAATATCCACAGTCAGCAGTTGTGGTATGACGTAACAAATGTCATAATGAGTATGTTGACTTTACAAATGGTAATGATCTCAAACCACGTATTTGTACCAACATTTTAGACAATCCTATTTTAATTCGAATAAGAATTTCAATTAACATAATTAGTAGAAAATTGATTTTTCAATTACATTTTGTTCTGGTGAAACTTGGAAATTTGTTTTTTTGAACTGCTTATTTACTAACTCAGGTTAGTATCAATACCAGATTCGTCCTTTATGCATTTCATTGATAAACTCTTGAATATATATTTTGTTTCATTTTACTTTTAATCTCAGTTTTTGGCGTGCGCACTTTGTTCGTTGCATAATGTTCAACTCTTACAAAGGTCTTCCTCACGAAACGATTATGGATCTTAGCTATGCCCAATGTTTGATTGTGATATATCATCGCTCCTGAAAATTTTTCGCCTTTAGTTATTTGCAGTTTCACCATGCCTGTTCAATTTAATCGGCGATTAAAACGACTTTTTTGTCGCGTGAGATTTTCATTGGATTAAACGGGACTTTGTGCAAACGGATAGGGCACCCTGGAAAAGGCCCATTTCGAGATGACCTTTTCAACCCTTTCTCATGTCTTGCATTTATTTACGACCTCCGCTGCGTTGTTTTTTTTTAGTTCGGGAGTGTGCGTCTGTCTTTAAGGAAGGGGTTGGTGATACGGGAGTGGGTTAATGCCGAACATAAATCCCTACCTTTGCATTGAGTAAACTCACTTCCAAATGTTTAAGAGCTTCCAAAAATATTGCATGGACCCCTTTATCCCACACTTCTTGTGTCCATGCCCCTACCCGCGTACCTTTCATTCCTTGTCCTTTTCTACTGAATATGATCTCCATTTCCCCCCACTGCGATATCCCCTTTCTGGTAATGTGCTCAAGTTGTCATCTTTGAACTCCATTACCTTTCTGTATCATCCCCACCTTTCTCGTGTAACCCTTTCTTCGAAACTTTCACTTTTTCAGTGGCTGCCATCTTCCTTCTTGTCTTCTTCTAAAACCTTTGTGTAACCTCTTACGTCGTCTCAAACTCCTCTACTTACTCACCCAGGCCCCCACTGTATTGCCCCAACCTATTGCACCCACGTGACATATCCAGGATGAAACTCAATCCTCTTAATACCTCGTAAGTTTTTGAAATTTTAGGAATTATCCAAATCTCGAATTTGAAGATTCAGTGAGTTGTTTGGACGTATAGGCGGGAGAACGGTCTTCTCCAGAGCTAGGGCATCTAATGAATTAAATTTGAAAAATTGGAATTTCCAGAAGCATGCTTTGGGACACTTTTCCATAAAGTTTGAGCATTAAATACACGAATCGCATATAAATTATTGTTATCAATTTTGTTTAAAAAAAATGAAAAATGTAGTAAACTTTACTTTATGATTTAAAGGTCAGATTCTTCCAAATATGTTAGTTTATCAAAAAATCAGTTAGGTTTCTCAGAACCTATTGAGCTTTTTGACCAAATTTAGTAATTTTATCATGTGACCAAGACCGTTACCCCGCTCTGACGTCATCTTTGCTAAAAAGCTTTGGGTTGTTCACTATGGTCAGGGTTCCCACAAACTGGAAAATCCTGGAATGTCAGGGAATTTCAGAAAGTCAAGGAGCTTTTCATATTGGTCTTGGAATATTACTGAGCAAGACTATGCTGACAATAATTTGCCATTAACTTATTAAGCCATGATTTTTACCATTTTACAAAAATTAAAAAGTCGAAATAGTGTTAATTTTTCCTAGTCATGGGAAATTTTTAAAAAAAACTGGAAAGTCAGGGAATTTCATTCTCAAAAAAACAAATGTGGGAACCCTGATGGCAAAGCTCCATTTTTAACCCTTCTTGTCCGTTTGCCTCTAACCAAATTCAGTGTGTAAAAGTTGACTCCGTGAAATAAAGCGGAGACTAAAATTCGTTTAAAAATGCTTTGGATTTTTACTTGGAATTTCGCTGAATTTTCTGTACACACATTATTTTCTACTTAATTTATGACAATTTGAAATCGAGCTTTTATTTAAATAGGGGCATGCGGAATTTCAAGATGCATGCCCTAAGCTCATATTGTACATAAAGTCGCTATAATAAGAGACTATACAAAACTTGGTGAAATTCAGCGAAATGTACGAAAATTGATGCAGGTTTTTGAGCAAAATCTCGTCGAATAGATAGATCCCAAAACTATCTTCTGAGACATGCTAATTTTTTGTTCTTAATTCTCACCACCACGCTGGTGGTCTTTTTATGCCTATATAAATCCTTCTTCCCCCTCGTTTATATTTTATTTTTTATTTTATTATTATTTTTATTATTGCTGGAAAGGTTCTCTTACCACCTTTTGCATAATTCATCCATGAAAAAAGTCAGATCTTTTATCATTATAATTATTATTGTGAATAATTATTATTGCTATTGCTATTAATTATTGTGTTTTGAACGGTTGACTTATTTTCCTATTTTTCACATGAATGTAAATAAAATCGATGTGCATTTTGTCTAAATCAATGAGAACACCGACGAGATTTCATTTTTTTAAAAAATTATTGAGGGATTTCGCGCTGCAAAGAGACGGGAAAAACGACTTTTACTTGTGATTTATTTTCTCTACGAATTCAAATTGATGGAAATTTCCTATCCTAAGGGGTCATTCAAAAAGGACGCTGGACACCGTGTCCATAATAGCCTACCGTCATCTTTTTTTTTGTAAAGTAGGGTGTCGTGCAAATTAGCAAATTTGTGGAACATATAAAGGTCCATCTTATAAATTTCCAAGCACCCATCTCGCTACCAATTTCACGGTATTTTTCCAGATTTTGCTGATTAACGTAAATTTCCTTACCTCGAAGGGAAATTCCAGCATAACCGTACTGGTGTTTAGCACAAATTTTAATCATAATTCCTGACTTCGATTTAGGACTGGGGACACATTTATTCTGGTGTCCATGTCCCTGGCACTGACCTTTCAAACTCAAACAGAAAAACCAAAGACTGAGTAATACCCTCATTAATGGACGTCCACAATGGCCCTCCCCTATCGAGGACGTCCTTTTTGAATGGCCCCTAAAATCACCGACATTGTCATAGGGGCCATTCAAAAAGGACGTCTTCGAAATTCCATCAGAAATTGACCCCATGTCCACATGGCCATCCTTTAAATTTTCAAGCACCTGCCTCGCTACCAATTCCACCACATTTTTCCAGATTTTTATAATTAACCGAAATTTCCTGACCTCGAAGGGAATTTCCACCCTAAAATTGGTGTTTAACACAAAGTTAGGGAGTTCCTCCTCCCTGTCCACATGCCAGCAGACGTCCTTTTTGAATGGCCCTATAGTAAAATTAACATGAAGCGCCGTTTAAAAGCAGCTATTAAACACAACAATCCAATCGCCAACATGTGTAGCAACGATTGCTCCACTTCGCCTTCGTTTTGGAAACATAAAATTTATGTAAATTCTCGGGTAGAATTTTTGAAGTTTAATAGAACAGTCGGTTTTGGTAGACGCGTCTGTAATAAACAGTATCAGTGCCATGACAAGTTTCTCCGTATAATCAGAATGATACTCTTACAGGTAGGTAAATTATGTAATACATTAGCTAAAATTGCGATCATAATCTTCATGATTTTTAGAATCTGTTTTGGTATTTTACATGTCTTTGTCGAATCTAAAGCCGGGTCTCCACCAAGACGTACATGTACGTATAGTATATACAAGTATTTCCACACATATGCAAAAAAGTTTGCCCCTCCGGGTTTGTTTCAGTCGCCATTTTGTAAATATATGTAAATATCAAAATTGCGCACCTATTAAATGTCTTTAATAGCTGTACAATTTTGATATTTACATATATT
>JAQGAE010002528.1:0-17415 GCA_034696685.1 Julus scandinavius | reverse complement strand
GTCAGTATGATGGATCCGATCTGACATTGTATACATAGCCTCTGTAAATTGAGGCCCGATAACTTCATAGTACCATTATTTGTCTTCTCTGTACACCATTTCGCACGTTGCACGGGGACACCATAATTAAATTACCAGAAATCGATAATTAATAGCAGAGGTGAATTATAGCGTGGTTGCCACAAACACGTGACCAATACTAATGCGAGCCTCAAATCCTCTGTTTGAGGTTTAACGAGACGTTATTGCGCAACATTCGAAAACAAGATCAACACAGTCGAGGACATTTGATTAAACAAACAGACATCTTGGGTGAATCCAAGAAGGCGAACCGTGCCAAAACACGTGATGCAGTATTCCAAACACAATTCCTTGGCGCTATTTTTATTGAATTTGACTGGGTTAACACTTTTTTTTAAAGTAATGGAGGTTCGAAAGTTGGGACAGACGTCAGCCATCTTGAATTGGGAAACGATGACATAGGTTGAAAGAGCAAAGAGAAAAAAGACTTATGCTATTTGGGTGTAAATATGGGATACATAGTGTTTCCTCATGCGCGATAATTATCGAAGTGATCATGATTTCCCCTGCCGAGGCTAATTGCCATTGAAATTACATGACGGTTTAGCCTAGGATTTTAACCACAACGTGACCACACCTAGTTAACGATGAAGGAAAGCCTTGAATAATGTTTAACGACTAATTTATTTAACAGGATAAGAGAACGATATTTAATGTAATTTCGTGCTATTCTCTTTTTTAAATTTGTTGTAGCACTCCCATCCGTTTTGTGTACGTTCCGTTTACTACAATCCCGTTCCGTGAAACCACATCCGTTGTTTCAGTTCCGTGAAATCCAAGGCCGTATATATGGGGAGGGGGATATTGGGGATAGATCCATCCCCCCCGAAATCCAATAATTTTACAAATTTCAACCAGAATCCGCCAATTTTCAACCTGAATCCGTCAATGTTGCGCGATTTTTGGACCATATCCCCCCAGAAATGTGATCACATTATACGGCCTTGGTGAAATCTCTTCAGTATTAAAACATGGTTGTCTTTTCATAGATTCCAGTTGAAGCATTTATAGGCCCCAGTGACCATTCGTTTTATGGTCATGTTGTGGAGATCTCAGACGTGACTGTATTTGGAAGCTAGCTAGATGAACCCAATTCAAGATGGCCTTTAAACACCTAATTACGGCTTTAAAACTTTACAATAAATTCAAACTGGCGGTATTTTTCACGAATCTGTTCCTGCACGAGCGCGTTGGCGCCATCTGTGGTATCTGTCTAAACTAAAAGCAGCTGGTGCAAAATCCAATCAGCTGAGTGTAGAAGCAGCTGATTCCGTGTTGATATTTGAACCCTTGTAGGGTTCACATGGAAGGGCTGCCCCCTGAACAAGGGATGGTCGAAATCAATAATCTCTGTGAGTTCTCCGCATGTTCAAATCGCATATCAAACGCTTTTTTTGGGGAGCAATCGAACGGACAATGTCCCCATGCATGTGCGGACAGTGCGCTGGGCAGAGGCCAGTTGGATATCCTTTTTGATAAGAAATCAGCCAATTAATTAAAAGACATTCCCCCGTCTACTTCCCTCTTGATTATACCACAGAAAATAATACGACAAGGTCCACATTTCTGGTTGAATTCTACTTCAAAGTGGGTCATGAATGGGGTACTCGGCGTGCAAAAAACGACACGAGGGGACGCTGGTAACATGGCGTCGTCAAGGACGGTATCACTTGACATAATCATTGTCCTACATCGAGAGCTTTCTTTACAAATACAATGACTGGTTAAATAAATAATGAATTAAAATTTTTAAAAATAACATATAAAAAAACTAATTTTAGCATATTTACAGTATTTTTTTTAGAATCAGGGCATGATCAGGGCACACAATTTTGAATTTATAGAGAATAACTCTAAAGTTTAAAATTTTCTAGAAAATGTGGTGTCCTAGGCTTCAAATGACCTAAAGGTGTTTTTCAAAAAAGCGTGCCGCCAAGGGTCCTCACTTGTGCCACAGACGTTTAGGGGACGGTGTGCCATGAGCGCAAAATTGAAAAGTAATATTGTAATGATGCTACCATTTTTAACAGGAATTTTGCCCTATAATGCAATTTCTGTACAAATTTCACGAATTTCTACATTATATCATTAGAACGAGATTTGGTTGCGTTATCAGTTTGGTGCCGTGTACATTATTCCAATGTTTTAAGCCTAGTTTGAAAAGTAAAGCCCTAATGAATTCGAAATTTATGCTTCAGGTTCGAACCTGAGCAAGCGCTTCCCATTGCATGTGGCCATCATGCTCGGACACACGGAGAAGGTTTTGGAGCTGCTGAAGACTGGGAGTCCGGTGAACGAGGTCGACTCTGACCAGATCAGCCCTTTGCACGTGGCCTGTCAGCACGGCCACCTCGACATAATCAAGCTGCTCATTGAAGAAGGAGCATTTGTAAGTCCCTCCGGACACTGTGACTTCAAGTGGCCAACTCTGTCAAACATGACTTCTTAGTCTTTCCGGCTTCCAGATCAACGTGCCTAACATTGACGGATCCACTCCCCTGTGCGAAGCCAGTTCCTTCGGAAGCGAGGAGTGCGTCAAGTTCCTGTTATCCAAAGGAGCGTTAGTTAATCCTCCGTTAGCGCTCTGCACGCCATTGCACGATGCAGCTTTATCCGGTTAGTGAGCATAGCTTGTAAAAGTATTTATTGATGAGCACGACTGCTTAAATTATCATTTATAGGTAAGGACCGTTAAGATATATAACCCCGTTAAAGTATCCATCAACGTCTCTATTTAAAACAGGCTGAATTAGGAGATAACCAGAGTCAATGGTCACATAATACATGTTAACGGTGGATCTGCAATATTCCAGATCAGTATAATTGTCGACTAAAATCACCCTGATAACAGTTTTACGAGTTCAGGGTCATGAATCACCCGGATAAATAACTAAATATTTTTTTTCTCAAATTATCAATAACACGAATTGGTTCAACAAACGAAAACAAGGTTCAGTAAACGTCTTGAGCAATGCCCCAGGGGCGCATTTGGGAAATTTCGATTGATAACGGCTGGATAAAACTAACGAAGGCCAGTTTAGGCGGTAATAGCCTCACAGACTATCTAAATATAAACAGCTGTTAATCTCACTTGCATCAGTGCAGCAATGGTCAGTGCTGTCCATCCGATTACTTCCGGATGTAAGCCATGTCACGATAGGTCGAAACAAGTTGAAAGATTTTAAATAGTTAACAAATCTGTTGGGCTTTTTTCGAAATTTTCATGAAACTTGTTCCTGGAATAATGGAGATTGCAATCGATTTCCTGTCACGTGATATGGTGTAAATCAAGAATTGGTCATGTAAGGGCAGCTCATAACCTTTATTTTTTATCATTGGCCCAGGAAAGAACGGATGCGTTCAGATTCTGGTGGATGCCGGCGCTAAGTTGGATGCCTCGGACTGCCATTATGGAACGCCGCTGCACATCGCAGCCCTTACGAACAACAGCGCCCTCGCCAGAATCTTGCTGAGAGCAGGTAGTTCAATGGCAAAGCTGCATTCCTGATGCCATCAAGAATACAATTCCGGTTCTGCACCCATGGTGTCATGTCATTTTGCAATGGTCCCACCCTTGTACCCATTCCACAGTGAAAAGACGCCACCAGGGAACGCTGAAACGTAGAATGGCTAATTTAAGGCCGCGGTACATTTTCAGGGGCCTCGGTGAATATCACCAAGATCCACCGCAACGCCCTCCACATCGCTACGTCCAGTCTGGAGCCCAACATAGTGACGCCACAGTTGCTAGAATTTGGCGCCGATGTCTATGCCAGGGACAACAAAGACCGGAGCCCCAAGGATCTAATCCAAGAGGATAATCCACTTCACGCACTATTGCAGTACCTAGAGAGTAAGTTACTCGTCCGATGTCGGGTACGAAATAACAGGCATTCGTTCTACATTTTTGCAATTTCAGGCAATCCGAGATCCCTACAGGAGATATGCCGCTACAGGATACGAAAACTGCTGGGCGCCAAGAGGCTGCGACACATTTATGAACTGCGGCTGCCAACTCCTCTCGCCTATTACCTGGACTACCAATAAGCCCGATGGGATGTGCATCGGGATAACTGGAAACGGTGCACAAATGGTGCTTTCTGGGACATTTAACTACTGTGTACAATTTGTTTAGAACCATTTGTTGGCAAACATTGATGCTAATAACTGATTTGTTCTTGAAAAAATTCGCATAATAAAAACAGCTTCCAATAAAAATGTTTGGAACATCCTTATTTCCATAACATATCAAAGAGCTGCTACGACAAATATGAAAATATGATGAGTATTGGATGACTCATATGTTATGATGATAGTCAGTATTTTCTCATGATTTAAGGCATCCCCATCTGAAGTTATAGCAAAATCTACAAGTACATTACTTACGTTTGCCGGTGAAAAACATTGCCTACACAACATTTGAGAAGTTTGAAGAACTTGATACACTGGGCTTACTGCAGACCGTTGGTTCTATTCCAATCCACCGAAGATTGCTTGCCGTCTATCGGAACAAGAACAAAACACGAGTCAGAACGTATCGGCATTAGGTTTTTATTATAACAAATTGGCCCATCTTCTGGAGATGGAAAACCCGCATCGTTTCATGTAATTTTCCAATAGCAACCGCCAGGAACACAAACGTTCCGTCGCGTGTTGTGGTCTACACAGTAGTTACTGTAAATGAAACAGCGCTACAGAATGCTGCTTCCTGGGGCGTTCCTTGATGCGAGATTAGGAGGAATTATGCGTGCTCATGTTGGGTTTTGGGGTTCGTCAGCTTTCTACCCAAAAGCCACACTTGCTCACTACGATTTAAGCATTTTAACCGCTTAAAAAAAAATTATGAAAACTAAATTATGCACAATACCATCGGCCGCTTCATATCGCAAACAAATGTCTGCTTCCCCCTGGTGGGAACGTTTGCATTCGCCGATAACGTCGAAGGCAATTTATCAAAAGTCTAAAAATTTCCTGCGATTCAAAGTCGGCCATCTTCCTCGCTCCCTACTCTATTTGCGTTACAAAAAATACGGTTTTGAGCAAAAAGCCAGGAGACTCCATTTTCGATAATTAAATATAAAAAAGGCTTATGCGAGTGGGCGTGTTGGGGTTAGTGACCCCTAGAAATATACAAATCATATCCAAGTTCGTTTATCTACAACCCCCTGGCCTATTTACATTCTAGACAGTTCAACAGAGGGGTCAAGAAGGTCTCAAGACACGTCGCCATGACACAGTGATGCAATTGGGCACTTTTACAATAATATACAACATATTTACAAGGGGCATGTCTTCCGACTCCTCTAAATACGCCATTTTCCTAATGGGAATCCCCTCGTGGATGGCTGCAGAAGAAAAATCGACAAATCCGAAGGCATCTTTTGGACATTAATGGCCACCATTCTGTAAAATCCTTAGTCTTAGGTGATTGGAAATGTCCAATAATACTAGCAAAACCTTTCAAGCAATTAAGTCTGAACTCTAGGTAAAAGCAAATACTTTGCTAAAACCTCGCTGAAGGGTTTTTAAGACACCTTTTTAGAGTGGATATCTAAAACCTGATAAGTCAAATTTACACATGCAGCCATCTGTGAGGGAAGAGTGGAAAGGGCTGATTAGTTGTATGGACAATTATGCAAATCATGATGTCATGATGATAAGGTCAAAACTAAGGGCTCCTGCAGGAGGATTCATTTGCACAGTAAAGTCCCGACCATTAATGTTCGTAGAGATTCAGTCACGGTTGAAAAATGGCAAAAACTAGGAAAGATAATTAAAACTGCAATTCGTCCAATGCACCTGCTTGCTTGCACCTGGTTGCGCAGGTCGTCGTTAACGTTATTCGAAGATTGAGAATGGTAGTGGTGAAATTCTTCACTGCGTACGTTATTAATCTTCGATTAGCGTTAATAACGCATGATACAAAAGGACATTTGCGATTTTTTCCTATATATCAGGACAGGACAGGACTGAACCCGACCTTCGAACGCCAGGCCGAAACTGAGGCATTTTAAGCTAGGAATCAGGCACTTAAAACTATCTACTTCTAGACGGAAAACAGAAGGCAATCGAAACTAGGTTTCTTACCTAAAATAACGGGGCAGCAACATGTTACATAAAATAAAAAGCTCGAAAATCCGCTTCAAAACACGGCGCCTTCGAATGGGTTTGATGGCGCACAAATGGAACAAACTATGGAACGCCGTGTTCGAACGCATTCGAAATCTCACAAAATCTCGTCAAGCGAACTGTTCCAACTCTCGTGAAATCTAGAGTCACACGGCCTTCCATTGAAACCAGATCAAAATTTAGCGCCGTTTTTGAACCGAATATTCCACTTGTAATTAAGCTTAAGGCGATTAAACGAAAAATATCGTTTGAAATTAAAATGATCATCAACTGAAGTGTTTCTCGATTAACCCCCGCCATCACCTGTTTCCAATTATGACATCACGATTTCAAACAACCTGACGATATAGTTTTCATCCGTAAATTATGCGGTAAAAAAACTTGGCAATAAATAAAAACGTATAGATTTTGAAGGCAATTAATCCGCTAACGAATTGGTTAGAAAACGGAAAAATTAACGGAATGTAAGCACAGCCTCGAAAAAACTGCAATCGTAACGTCATAATCGATACAAGTGCGCCATCAAAGCAAGGGATTTTGCACAATACATTCCTTATATTCACCTGTAAATTCAGCAATTTAAAACCCATAAATTCCTGACATTTGTCAAAAGGAATGACAAACATAAGCCTTGATAACAAATTATGAGCTGTTGAATTTGCATATGAATTCCAAGAAACCTAACGAGCGATTTCCGCTGCAGTAGCATCTCCTCGAGAGCCACGTTTATCAGCAATGATGCAAATTAACCAATTATCATGTTCTCAGAATCCACCACAATAAGAGTAAAGTACCAGACAACCTGCATCAATTCCATCAAAGCCTAGATGGCCGTCAAGCAGACGTTAACTAAATGCGAAAGCGTCTGCTTCTTGTCGGCCATCTTAGCGTCGAAGAACTTATTTAACGCTGTTTCGTGGCACGACTCTGTGGTCAATTTAAAATCATGACTTCTGCATAAACAGTAAATGTAAATTCCGGTTCAGCCCACCCTGGTGGCGTTCGAGCCTTTATAATTGAATTTCCCACTACGTCCACATCCTTTTACTGCAAATCTTTACTCGCAGAAATGAATTTATTCAGTGATGGAAATGCAATCCTAAAGACTCGTACGCCAATTGAGGTGCTGAAACGTAATAAGGATAAATCCTAAACCTAGCAATTATTCATAAACTTCTTACACCGGGTAAAAGCTGGATTACAGGAGCCAAATGACTTGCGGCCATCTTTGGTTTTTCTCATCTTGAAAGATTCCGGCATCGGGGAACACGCTGCAATCAAGTTAGTGAGTGTTAAAAATTAGTAGAAAGCTAGCTACAGCCCGAATTATTTTAAGAAAAAAATAATAAAAAAATAAACGAAAAAACCACTGTGTGAAGAGGAGGAGGGTCAACCGCACGGTGACCACCGGACTAACCGTCCCAACTGATCACGCCCCCTATTGGTCGATCTCGACAGAGAAAAGTCAAAGGTCAACTTCGCCAAGACGCTAGGTGTCGCTGTTCAGACGAACAGTGTAGTGGCGGTGGAGTGTCCCGTGTGACTGTGCGTCTCGGCGGTGAACAGGCAAGCGAGGCTCCCCCTGCAGGCGGCTTCTATGGACGCCACCTGGAGGCTGTTGTCGGAGGAGCGCTTGCGTAGCACGCGAGGCGGCGTGGGGGCGCTCAAGATGGCGTTGTTCATGTTGTGGCGCTGGTTGTGCTGCTCCTGCTGCTGCTGATGGCATGCGGTGAGCAGTGCCGCCGTGGCAGCTGCGGAGGTGGCGCCTCCACCGGCAGCTGCGGCGTTAGGCGAGGAACAAGGCGAGGGAGCCCCTTGTTGGCCGCTGACTTTACGCAAGTTGTGCAGCCACTGCTTCTTGTCGTGCGAGTCGTTCGCTTGTAGCGTGTGCGCCTGGCCATGCGACGGGTCGTGGAACGACACCCGGAACAAGTTCTTAGCTGTGGAAATTAAACATATTTTTCGGAAATTAAGACTAATTTTGCAAATATTCTAATTCCTAATGTATACAAAATTTAATTAAGTGTCACTAAAAGTATTCCTTAATATTTTTTGATAACCCCGAATTGATCGGCTCTCGCCCTAGACCAACCAACCTTAGGTCCCAACCAGGACGGATAAGAGATGTTCTACTTTACTGAATAGCCAGGAGACTTGGAAAATTTTAGTGTTGCAAAATAAATCCTTTTAAAGCTACATTGATTACAATTGATTCTCGATAAAAACTCATTTAAGTTAATCGGTTCAATAATTCAGAGTTGAAATCTTAACAATTTCGAGAGTTTTAAAGCCCACTTCATCTGTTTTTCCCTTCAAATTGCACGACAATAATGAAAATCACCAGGTTTACTGCGATACAGAAATTCTGAAAACCGCAGTTCTCCTTCAGGTTCAAAATCATTGATTTTAAGACCATTAAGACCGTGGCGCCTTCCAACGAGTGTACGCAACAGCGCTGGGGAGATTGCGGGGGAGTCGAAATCCCCTCAACCTTGTCTGTGCGATAAGGCATAGCAGTGCCGAGGACATTCCAGCATCCCGTCTGCTGCCATGGCAACGGCGTATCCGCATTATCTACCCAATGGGTGTTTCGGGCCAATCGGCAGCCGAGACCAGGCATTGGACGCTTCCTCATTCGCTGACACCGGGCACGAGGAAGAAAATCAAAAGACAGCGATCGTTGGTTAGGGCCGAATTCCGGACACCCTCCATATTCGATAATCCTCAATTTTCTATTAAATAGGTGTGACCTGCGGTCAGCTCCGGATTTCAACTTAATTCCAAAAGGTATTTTTCCCAACGATGTAGTATTATGGGATGTCTTTGACAAAAGTCAATATGCAAAGTAGGGTACATTGAGTCTACTCTAGACAAGCGTCACCCCGTAGCCTACCTGTTTGGTTGTGGGAGAAGGCGTTTCGGAATGACCCCATCTTGACTTCGCCATCCTTCAGGTCCTCCACGACGAGCTGGTGGGCTGGGATCGGCTGCCGGTACACCTGGTACATGAGACCGTGATGGTCGCGACTGGCCGGCCTGGTCAGCACCAAGATGCCGTTGAAGAGAAACACGTTGAGTTTCTGAAAGCGGCGACATTGGAAAGTTAGCTTTCTGGACATTGTTCAAAGAAATGACGAGAGCCGTTAAAAATGTCCACCAGAGGATGCAACATTGCAAAACCAGAACTAGGGGGCCGTACCGTTCCTCGGGTGTTCCGAAGAACTCCGCTGCAGAGAAGCACAGAGGATGTGGCGATCAGAGGATCTCTCTGTTTGTCCTCCAGGTAATCCAGTTTGCTGATGATGAGCTTCGATTCGGCTTCCCCGGTCTTCTCGTCCACCTTACGAATAATTTCTTCAACCATGTTGATCTGGAATGAAATTTTGGGAAAATGAGATAAAACTCCCGTAAAGCCAAAGGAACGGAAAATGCGTGTCTGGTCAACGGCAAAGGAGCAGAAGGACAGCCAGACTGTAGAAGCCTTTAATCAATGAAATTCCAACATGGCCGTGCCCATTTTTTCCAATGAACAACATGAACATGAAGAATGGTGCGACCATGTTGGAATGTCTAAAGGCACATAAGGTTAGCAGGAGGCGTTTTGGATCGAGATGCTTACCGCTGCCGTAATAAGGGTTTCATCCGGATGACCTTTGGGAGTCTGCAAAAACACACGAAAAACAAAATTAGGACTTTGAAAAATAATCTCCCTCGAAATTCCGTTCATCGCGCCAAAAAACACTTACCAGCTTCAGGATGTTTTTGAAGAGCAACGGGTACTTCACCAGTCTGCTTCGAGGCACATCTACAAGCGAAAAATCAAGGAGACAATTGAGTGAAAATTAGGGACCGATTATCCTCGCGGCTGGACACTGATCTAGAAACGAGGGCTCCGGAGTTTGGGATACTTGCCTAAGAAATTCCACAGGTCAAGTCTGCGGCTGAACGGCGATTCAAGGCAGCGTTGGAGGAAATCTTCCAGTCTTTTGTCGTGATTCTTCTTCTCGTCCAACAGCGCTTTTGCGTGGACTTGATTGGCACAGTAGGCAATATACAAAGTTAAACCGGGAATCTGAAAGAGAAAAAAAGAGAAAAGCACGACATTAGTTGTCGGTCAGCGGGGCATTTCGCAATTAGGATCGGCTTTCAGGTTGTTTTTATCAAAGGCCGAGGATGGCCAATGTAGGCCAAATTAGCTCATGGATGAGCAGGAAAAACAGTCTCGTCCTTACGTTCTGACATTCCCATTCCAAACAACTTGGCCATTTTTGTATCAAATAAGATGTAGGAAAAAAAACCAGATGACAGCCACTAATTCTGACATCCCATTCGGCAAGTGTTTCAAACGCTACGTGGCATCGCTATTTTCAAGCCAACAATTTTGGTTTTCCACATGGCACCCACCAAACTCGTCAACACTTGAATTTTTATCATCATCCCACAAACAAAGTTTGAAAAACACGGTTGGCAAATAACGAAAACCAGAGCAAATTTTACTCCAGAAATTTCCTTGAACTTGAAAATATTATGCAAAGACCATCGAAATTTTGAAAACATTACGAAATAAGAGTTAAGTTGCGTGGGAAGCCAGACCTCCGTATTTAGGTCTGGAAAACGCAAATGAGCGGCATCCAGACGGTTTGTTATCGTTTTTTGGGGTTTTATACTTTTTAAAAAAAAGTAATCCCGATCGTAAAACCAGTTTGCGAACCAGCACCCGTTGGCACAAACCGAAACTGCGCACATGTTGCCACCAGGTGGGTCAACGGAATCCAGGAGCCTGCTTTTAATGCTCGTTAATGCCAGTTTACAGCGCTGCATAATTCACTAAATATTTGCATTTACTGCAGCAAATGGTGCTGCAAACAACAAACACCGAATGGAAAAGGTTCATTGGATTGTGTAGCCTGCAGCTTATCATTTCAGAAGGATGCTCCCCCTGGGAGTCCGATAATGAAACTACACCGCACTTTCACTACACTACACTACACTACACTTGCACTGCATCACCCTTCAAAATGAAATCAATTTATTGCCCTACAGTCACCATAAAAATACCACATGACCCTACACCGACCTATCCTGACATTACATCGTCACGGAGTTAATGCATCTACCTGCATTGGACCTAGAGCTGATAAACCCCCCTAAAATCCTGAAATGTAAATATTTTGCAACAAATTTCACAGAAGCCGCTAAAAAATAACACCGTTATCCGTTTCGCAATACTGCATTTTTCCTGACTTCATACATATTTTTTATTCTAAACAAAACGATGATGTAAAAATAAACTCCATGTTTTCAAAATAACTTTATATTGCAAATTGTCAGATTTTGGAAATCAAGGGTACATCCAAGTAGTTCGCATCTGGAGGCCTCGACCCGATCCGATCATCGGATATAGGGCATTAATCCCTCGTATATATTACCGAGGTCCTCGAACAGTATTTTTCAGAAAAAAACCACCGTGTTTTCAGAATCGATGAACCCTGGGTTAGGGGATAATTGAAAAAATCTTAATTTTAATGGCAATGTTTCCATCCCCTCGTCAAAGTTACAGAATTCCGAGCATCTTGGTGCTACGTGCGATTACGTTTCTCATCACGAAAGAAAATGAAATTAATATTTACGGAAAGCTAGAAGGAGGTGGAAAAGAAGAAGAAGAAAAAAAAACCCGGAGAGGGGATTTGCAACAGAGCAATTTGCAAGTAAAACGATGGGGTAATAATCACTTTAATGCAGGCGTCTTATGGCGAGGTTGGAAGGACGTTCACCTTGCACTTGGGAGGTGGTACTCTCGGAAATTCGGGTCGAGATTCGGCGAGAATATCGGGAGAAACTCGAATCTCGCAGGTTATACAAAGGATGAAACCTTAGCAACAAACGCGACTCAATAGATTGTTTCTGTTTTCTATTTTTATTCTACGCACACTGCTAGCACCACATTAAATCGAGAATAGCGCCCTGTGAAAGTCGCCATCTTGGAGCACCTACCATATGGTTCCTTGGTACCGATTGCAAAGTACGGAAATTATATTGAATTTAGTTAGATTTAGATGAAGTTGAATTTAGATAGAGCTTGTTCCTCAACGGTGCTTCAAGATGGCGGCCACCTGAGAGCACATTAGTGCAGACTGTACAACCCCTAACACGAAAGGGCTTTTTCCTCGGTGCTACAAGATGGCGGCCATATTGGTGCACCTACTATTTTACCACATGGTACCTTGGTACTGATTGTATATGGTAGTGAAATTGAATAAACCTCAACTCGATTAGACGTGTCCCTAAGAAAGGTGCTCCACGATGGCGGCCATCTTAAAGCGCTTTCCATATGGCACCTTAGTGCTGACTGTAAAGGTACGAAAATTGTGTTCAGTTGAAGAAACCCTAACTCGATAAAGTGTGCCACATAGAAAAGGTACTCCAAGATGGCGGATGGGCCTTTATCACTGCAAACCGGTGACGTTACACAACTTAACCACGCACATCCCAGTGCCCCTCAGAGGCGATAAGGGTAAACAAAAAAGCGTGGGCAGCCAATATAACTCACCCATTCGAGCAGCACGGCCCCTATGGAGTCAGTGGTTCCATCATCGTTACGGAGTCTCTTCATCTTATCGACTAAATCTGAAAGAAGCAAAAAAGAACAAAAATGAATCATGGGTAAGTTGAACCGGCGGGGGGGTGGCGAGCTGAGGGGGAGAAATAGGGGTGGGTGGGTTTAGAAATCCAGTGACCAACGTCTAAAAAAACGGCTCGTTGACCAACTTGCTATTTATATAAATCATGGGGGAACGCTAAAGACAAAACAAGTGAAGAGATGGATGTTTAAAGACGATTTGAGGGGTGGGGGTCCTGTGGGTGGGTAAATCCGGTTAAAAACACGATGGAAAAACGGGGCTCCTAGGAGATATTCATTTCAATCGGCTTTCGCACACGAGGAGGTGCCGTGGATGGAAAATCTGTGGCCGGGTTGGTGACCCCGGTGTCAGCGAGGGTCAGGAGAGGTCACCCACACGCAGCCGAGGTAATCTTATCTCCCCCGAGTCGTCACGTTCGAAGACGCAGATGCACGGAGGATGAAGAAAGAATGATGGGTTCAAACTTGTCTTTGCGCAACAGAGTGCGAAATCCAATGGACCGTTTTCGGGAGTTCACTAATGGAGAAGAGTGGCAAAAACGCCGATGTTTCACGGTTTCGTTTTACGCGAAACATCACAACATCTCCTGCGTCCAGCATCTGACACCTCGTGTTTCGTGTTACCCTCACAAACGGTAGCAATGACCGTGACAAAACGTAATTGTCTGAAACAACACTAACGAGTCCATGACGTCAAAAGATGTGGAGACAAAATTCCATAAATAAATCAGATATATTGCCATAAAACAAACAAACATTCAAGCGATAGATAATTTAAATTTAATCTTTTTTAAGTTAAATATAATTAAAATTTATTACTCCAAAGTTTAAGTTGGAATCGGGAGTTTAAAATGTGTACTAAATTAACAAATATCCCTATAAACCAGTGGCCCAATTAAGCGGATTCCCCCCTGTTATCCAAGCAAATACCAAAAATTGGCAACTTTCCCGGTATGGCTCAGTAGCTAGCAGTGATTGCCGCCCATCAAGGGGACAGCCACGGACCCTCCCCCCCCCCCCCTCCCAAGGGACCTCACTAAATCCGGCGTCTGGACAAACCGGTTCCCGGCGGATATCCGCCTTCTTCAGGTGTTCCCGTCGTGCACCTCGCGTTTATGGGCCCATGCAGTTGATTAATTGCGAGGGCCTTCACTCACTTTTTTATGGTCAGGCTGATCATCAAATGGGAGATAAAAACAACACTCGGTTGATACACCGCTAATTCCGGCACATTTCATGGGCGATCCGGTCGGCCCAAACCGGATCGGACCAAGCTCGATCGGCGTCGTGACGCTATTGAAAAAAACGCTTTATCTCGTTTGGAAAAAGCGACAAAAATTTCATGGCGACCTTGGAGGATTCGTGTCGCGAATGTGGGGATGTAGCACCCTCGAGAGATGGGTTCTCTCACAACACGATAGGTGTGTTCCTAAAACGTTTAATACCTAAACATAACTCTCTCTTAATCTGTTCTCTAGTTGAACTCTTAAAAAACGGGGCATATACTGTGAAAGCTTAATATGTTTTGATATAAATTACATTACAGTTGAAACCGCTTAATTGCAGAGTAGGCCCGATGCGCTACACGTTAAGTCATATACCTGTACATGAAAATATAATACATATATCCAAATGTGGCTAATATATTTCATACATGGTCCATGTTGGATTGTTCCATCACAATGTGCAAATATCCGGTCAAATTTCCATACAAAAGTTGAGCATGAGGCTTGCAAAATATGTGCATTTATCCGGGTTCTCATCATGTACAAAACATAGGGCATAGAGAATATCCGTTCTGTGCAATTAAGCGGGTTCGACAGTACTGTATTATGACTTATAAGATGCATGTTGGACATGCCATAGAAGTTCCTAAGTTGAATGTGCACATTGGTAATACATTCTACAACATGTCTACTTTATGTGGATGTTACCCATACTTGGGCCTTAGCAGGGGTTTTGCAATTCCATTGGAATGTGAGACTAAAACGTTGTGTTGTGCAATCGCCTTTTTGAAATTACAAGCAACAACCACTTGAAGATGGGAAAGATAAAATTCAATGTACTACAATTTCCTTGCATTTCTCTGAATTCTGGTAAAACCTAATTACGAATGGCACACGTCTGAATATTCATGCTTCAGGGTCCTTCTCGGAACTTAAAAAATTACATTCGTTCTTATTTCCACATTCATTTTTTTTCCTAAACTGATTCGAAACTACGAGGAATTCTCAATTGGGTTTAGCTAAACAAACATAAAAGCAACATTCATTTTTTTTTCCCCTCCTTCCGCGCATTTCGCAATTCCAGCATGATAGCAGTCAACGAACTCTTGAATTCGGACAAAACAGTCAGCGAAATTTGCTCCATCAGTTATGAATGATCATCCGTAATGATGAGCGGAGCGTCTTTATCTACATGTTGTAAAACGGGGGGTTGAGCACAACCTCTCGCGAGAGAAAAAAAAATTAATAAATAAGGCTGGGAAAGGTCGTAAAACGGCGTGGAAGAAGGATCCAGGTGGGGTCAAGGGTCGGCGAGAAAGCAAGTCGGAAAACGCGAACTGGATCACGTAGGCTCCATCAGAGCCGGGGGTAATCGACCTCCGAGGACGTCAGAACACGTCACAACACGTTTTATGGTCCGCCTCGAAACGAGAATGACTTTTCGAAAAGGCATAAACCAACGATAAGGAAATTCGCGAGTCCAGGAAACAATTTCCATCCATGAACTCGCCAGATTTGTCTTCTAGGAATACCAGATGACATTGGGATTAGTGCATTTCGAAACATTGCACATTCTGCCACGTCTGATGGAGGTTTTGGCAGGGGGGAAAAGGGGTAAAAGAGACGCAGTCTGACAGGTGCCAGATCACGGTTTCCTCGTCTCGCTTCTGGTGATTTTCAACAGAGGTGAAACTACTTTTCAAATGCCACTCTAAAAAACACCCTCAAGTAGAGAATAACGCAAGAATAGGGTTCCCCCAAAACTTAAACTGGGAACTTCCCCTGACTTTTCCCCCCAGCTTTTAAAACAATTTTCCCTGACCACTGAAAATGAATAAAATACGACATAGACCAATGTTAAAAATGCCATTCTTATTATCTATCATATTTAAAAATATCACATTTTACATTTTATTAAAGATGGGAGAATTCCCTGAAAGAGTTAAAAGGGAAAATCCCCAATTGATAAGATCGAGTGCCCCATCTCTTGACTTTTGTGTCAACAAGTCAACTAGTTATGCAAAGAAAATAAATCCTTTTTCTGACTATTCCAGGTTATTCAAGTTTGGAGGAACGTGAGAGAAACTCTCGAGATGCTCTCGATAGTTCTCAATGTAGCACGTACAGAAACTGTACGTGAAATTGACGTTCGAGAGCTGTCTTTATCGAATTTTATCGCTAGTAGACACGTGGTGTCTGTCCTCTCTGATAGCAGCTCGAAAAATACGAATATGTTCACATTTTGAGAGCAGCTATCGAGAGCTAGGCCAAAAACGCATAGCAGCAGAGCATCGAGGAGATGGCTTATATTTAGGGTTTTTTTTTTAATGTTTAGAGCTAAGTTTGGGAAATTTTGGGAAATTCGAGTAACTCGCGAGAGTTAATCTCACGTGGAAACGCACCTTAAGTTTCATACGCCACTAAAAAGGGTGCATAAGAGGAATAAAAGGAGTGAAAGTTACCTTGGTGGAGAGGCGTCAAGGTGTGCATAGAGCCAAAAATGTTCTGCAATTCCTTAGCTGTCATGATGTTGAGGTGACGCAAACTGTCGTGATATGCGCTTTTCACGAGAAGCAAATCTTCCACCATGTCTTCTTCGCCCTGATACAATTCGAAGATTGCCTAAAAAAACGAGATATAAAAATTAAATAAAAATAACTTTAACATCCGCTAACCTTTTAAAGATTAAGAAACTTGATTCTGGTAAGCAGTAAAAACTGATCTCTTAAGACTAGAACAACACTAACATTGTGGATCTGAAGAACATAAAACATGGGTCCCAAATTAAACCTTATGCATCCACTGGATCCCAGATTTTTAAACACACACCACATGCAAACCGGAAAACAAAGTCCTGGATGGAAAGTATTTCACTTGTTTTAAACACTGTTGAAGAACACGCTTCCGAAAACACGTCACACTACATAAGCCGGCTCTCCACCAAGACGTACATGTACGTATAAACACGTTTTACAAACATATGCAAAAAAGTTTGCCCTCCAGGTAATCTCGATTCAACAAAAAACACTTTGCCTTTGCAGTTTTTAGGTATACAACCATCAGTCAAAACAAGAGTGTTTTTCCATGACTTGGCAGCCATGAACTTCGTAACACAGTACTTTGTAAACAAAACATTTAATGGCAAGAAGCAACGAAAACAGCCTAATTCCGTATTTACCCTGTCTTATTTTGGCAATACACTCAGAACTACAACTCGGCATGGGGGAAAAACAGGTTTAAGGGCAGAAAGGAGCCTTAAATACTACAGTATGTAAAATTTATATTCACCCCACCACCTTGTTCATGCTATGGATGCTTATAACATGTTTCATAATCAAT
>JAQGAE010002527.1:0-17425 GCA_034696685.1 Julus scandinavius | reverse complement strand
ACTATAATGGAACATACTAACATAAATGAGACGTATTTTTATGAAATTAAATTTGACTTCGCAGACTCATTGATTGAGTCTTTGATGTCCTTGACTACAGATTGAGATACGATGATATATGGGGATGTATCCCTTTCCCTGCCTTCATGTCTTGCTATGCTTTGGGCAGCTAAGGAATCCTTTGGAAAGAACACGTTTGAAAGTGTCACTCTGTACAAATTACAGAAAACACGACATAAAAATCGAAACTATTGCGCAAAAATTCGTGGAACGTTTTTACTTGTTAATAATTTGGTGCACGCGTTCAAATATGAACATACAGACACAGTTGAATATAATGTGCAACGAGAATACAAATATTCAGTAATGACTAGAATATACGTGACACAGAATTTTTTTAACAAAGTGTAGAATTTTTGTTCGAGTTTAGTTTTCTTCCCGAAAAATTCCTTCAACCTTCTTTCTCACGGGGCAATTTCGACTTCAGGTTCACTACAAACAGCATCGTTTATCGTCGAATTCGTGTGGTTCCGCATCTTGAAGTTATCAAAAAAATAACGATTAATCAAAAGTAAATGTTATACTAATATTAAAATACAAGTGAAAATTTATAAATTTTAAACACGACGAACTGTGCATGCGCAGCAAGGAGGAAGGGGGGTTGGTTCACGCGTGCGTCTACCATGGCCGACAGATGGCGCTCGCCCCGCCCCCTACTTGGCGACTGAAGCGCCATCTATCGGTCGCCAAAGTCTAGGGGGTAAAGCTAGGCTAAAGTCCAAATCTCAAGGCGGCCATCTTGAATTGGGCGAGGCAGCTGTTAGGCCATGACGTGCACGCGTTCCAAAATTTATAGCTAGGAAAAATTAACCTATGTCAAAGCACCTGATGTCAACCCCATGTGTTAAGCGCCATCGAACGGCAAACCCAAATACTAAAATGGCTTAAAACACCATACTTCACGTACCATATATGGCGATTAATCTCAGATTATTTTCATTAAAAAAATAACTTAAAAACCTAAAATGCAAGAATCCTATTGAATTCATATATTTAAAAAGAATTCCCTTTAATGCCATCTTGGAGGTGCTAGTTTAGCACTTCTAAGATGGCCGCTTCTTTTTATTTTAAGATAGGCACATACAAAACCCAGCTTTTCTGTAGCTTTTCTACCTTTCATAATTGCAAAATGTTTGAGGTTTTAAATTCTGCCGTTAACTGCACTTTACTGCAAAAATACTGCAGTTACTTTGAATAAAGTGCAGTACATTTTCTGCTGGGAAGATGGCTCATTGCAGAACCTGATGAAGGTTAACTTTTATAGAAAAAACTTCCTATCACATAAGTTACATTAATAAATATTTAAATTAAATTTCTTTTCGAAAAAAATAATGTCTCTGCCTATAACAGAGACATTATTTTGGCCTTCTTTTTTTTTTGCCGGAATATTTCTTACAAGTTGCTGTTCCCTTGTATATTTCCAGTGGTGCCTAAAATGTCTAAAAAATATTCAAAATATCCTCTTTTTGACACATTTGTGGCTTAGCCTAGTATTATAACTGTATTTTGGGGCAAAATGTAATTTAGTGTTCAGAACTGACTAGGGTGCCTGCAAAATGAGTGAGTGCTTTGGCATTTGGACTTGGAGCTTACCATTAGCCCGCTTGTTGGCAGCATTGGTGCACTGCAGCGCTCCAGCTCCCGTCCCTCCACCGCCGCCGGTGCTGCAGCCCTGGTGTTTCTTTTGCCTGGCTCTGGAGTTCTGGAACCACACCTGAGTCACCCGTTTGCTCAGCCCTGTTATTTGGGCAATTCGCTCCAGGTCCTGACCGTCGGGGTTTGAGTCCAAAGTGAAATTTGCCTGCAGCACCTGCAGTTGCTCGTCAGTGAACGTAGTACGTACGCGCTTACTCTTCGCCCTCTGATGGCTGTCCTGATCGGTATTCTCTAAAAACACAAAAAAAGAATGATTTTAATAAAAATATACACAGTTAAAAAATCAGTAAATTTTATAAGAATAATTGAGTAAAATTTGAAGGAAATATGCAGTAAACTGAATATGCGTTATATCTCCTTAAAATTTATGCAAAATGAGGGGACTTTCTGTATTTAGTGTCCTCTATTGAGAAATCAAAAACTAATTCAAGGACATATTGTATGATGGAAAAAGAAAATTTCAGTTTCAGCATTCTTTTTCAGCTTTAATACAAGAAATTTCCTTCAAATTCATCCCAAAATGAAGGAACTTTCCGTATTTCATACATCCCACACTTCACGTAGAAGTTATTGGCAATAAGTGACCAAACTATGTGGGATCACTAGGCTATCAGCCTTTTAACCGGCAGACCCGGGATCGATTCCTGAGTTAGCTGTCTTTACTGTGGTCTTTCAGGTTTCCACAGTAGTTGTAGAGTAGTGTAGAGTAGAGAGTAGTTGTAGATGTATTCGGTTATTTTTACGGAAGTGTTTCCTTAATATTACGGTAATACATTTACCCTCCTGAATATCCATACAGCATGAGATTGTCTGGTGCCAGTGTGCCCAATAGAAAGGTGGAACTGTGGGTCCCTAATGGAAGATATTTTTAAGGAGTTCCAAAATACTGTATGTCAGAAATTGCTATACGAACTTTAAGACAACTTTGAAAACGCGGAGAATTTTGTTGTTTCTATAAAACGTGAGAAACCCAGCAGAAAATCCACTGCACTTTATTCAAATTAACAGCAATATTTTTGCAGTAAAGTGCAGTTAATCGCAGTATTTAAAACTGCAATTACGAATGGTAGAAAAACGGCATTTTTATGCGATAAGATTTCAGTAAAAATGCAGTAATCTGTTATAAAAGTGCAGTTTTTTTTTTTGCTTCATTATACACCAGAAAAACTGCAGTTAATGCGCAGAAGTGCAGTAATGCCCTATTGACACCGAACCTATAAAACGCTTGGAAAGTAGACCTGCATATGACCACTGTGACCATATCGTGTATTTCCTCAAACGGACAGTACTGAGCAGGCTGACTATTTACGGCAACCAAGCCCTTGCTAAACGATGTTTAAGCAAGAAATAATATCCGAAAACAGAAATTCTAGCGTGACAACAATGAATGAAGTTGAAATATAAACTTTCCCCACTAAACTTTTACATTTCTGTTATTTGTCTAAAAAAATATCATGAGCTATTTCATTTAATTTATTGCAATTTGCCTTCTAGATTTCAGTGCACGGTTATTATTCCGCTCATTCCGCTGGATCATCTGCTAGCAGACGGAAATCCGAGCATTTTAGGTTCGGTGGGAATAAGGCAATAATATGAAACAAGAAGCTGCAATTTTATGGCACATTTTTTTTTTCTGCTGGGAATGTCTGGATGGGCGTTTGATAAGTCCAGCAGCTTTTGTGCATTTGACTAAATTTAGATTTTTGGTAATAAAATACATGCTCGAAAATTACACAACAAAATGTAGTTTATGGATAACCCCTGTGTGAATTGTCAAAAAATTGAGGATGCATGTGCAGAGGGCTCTGAACTTTATAGACAAAGAATAGCCTATAATTGTACATGTGTAAAGCACATGCGGGGGCGGGGACGTGCCATAAAAAAAACCCAGTAAACACGAAAGTGGCCAACCGAGTCCTTAAATAAAAGTCGAGGAATTTTACGGCATTTTAACGACTATTTGTATCATTGTGATCGGTGTGCAACAGGAGGCGCCACCTGCACGAGCACCTTAATAATAAAGGATAGGAAAAAGCTTTTGAATTGAATGATAACCATGAGGTCATCTTCCCCTAACACTGTTGTCCACGCCTCATATATACAGTAGAAAGCCGAAGATTACAATAACGAAAACTGCATACATGTGTTTGAAGAGGAACAATTTGACATTATTTTGTAAATACTTTGAACATGCCTCTATCAACATATCCAGAACATTCTAAATTGGCACTTAAATAAAATGTTCTCAATATTCCTGAAACTTCTATTTTCTACAAACTTTGTCCCGTATTTTCTAAATGCTTTCAGACTGATAATATCCGCAAATGTAATTAATTTACTTTCATTTTTCTCAAGTTACTGTTGATTTTTCTCGTATTTCTCACGATGTACATCAATTAATACATCTTCCCGAATTTCTCTTTAAATTCTTAATTAAATACGGTTTACTAAACTCAGTTACTTCAATATTTTCATGAGCATGAATTTTCTCAAGTACCGTAATATATGGATACTTTGGGCCAGTTTTTGGTGTTTTTGGATTACTGAAAAGTGTTCGATAATCTCTTTCCAAATATGTCGTCATGCATTTTGACTCTCTTATGGTGCAGGGAAATTCCTATGAATTTCTGTCCCAAAGTTGCCAACTGATTTAAACGTGAATTAAAACAAAAACATGTTGGTCCCTACTTTGCAAGTTAAATAAGAAAATACTGGATAAAATTATCAAAATCACAGAAACTTAAATTTTGGTCAGCAGCAAATTTCCACTCTTGAGTCTGGTTTTCGACTATATTAGCCTCTAGTTTTACGCATAAAGGTTTGATATTCATGTAAATAATACGAGGGATGTCCAAAACTAAGTTACACAGGGCATTTATTAATGAACTGCTTATCCAATCGAAAAATGGAAATATACATTTTAAAGAGGAACATGTTGCCTACAGTGCTCAATATATGGCAGCTGTCGTATTTCTGTTCCTTTTTTTTGTGGCAACGTTGAAAATGGTCGCTCACGCGTTAGTGTTTACCCGACAAGAACAATGAAGTGTAATCAGATTTTCGTGGTTAAAAGGAATGAAAGTGTCTTAAATTCATAGAGAATTTCAAAATAGTGTCAGAAATTTGCTGACGGACGTCATAACGTGAATGATGATGCTCGTTCTGGCAGACCGCAAATGTCAACAAATGTGAACAATATTGCTGCTGTGACACTGATCGTCGTTTGACAATTAGAGCGTTTTCACAGTCGCTGAATATCTCCAGAAGTTGTGTTTACTCAATTATTCGTGAACATTTGCAATACAGAAAGGTTTCGTCGAGATGGCTTCCACAATAACTGACAAATGTGCATATGGACACCCGTTTTAATGCAGTATACATGCAGAATCTCAAGCGATATCAGAAGGATGGTAATTCTTTTTTGCAGAGAATTGCCACTGATGAGACATGGGTTCATCATTTCACGCCAGAAACAGAACGTCGAGTAGAGTTTGGAAGCATACAGACTCACCAACACCCAACAAATTCAAAACAAAAACATCAGCTGGGAAGATTGTTGTTCACAGTATTCTGGGACATGGACGATGTTCTTCTCATTGAATTCTTCACCAAAGGCGCAACTGTCAATGCAAAATCTTACTGTGACACACTGTCGAAACTTCGAGCTGTAGTTTTGAGAAAACGGCCTAATTTGGACATCAACGATGTCATCTTCTTGTATGACAATGCACGCCCTCACATCGCCCACATTGTGAACCACAAATTTGAACCTTAGCTTGGTGGCAGTCCTTCAGGAATGACAGTTCGTCATTGGTTATACCCAACCGAACACTTATTACAACGATGGTATACAGAAACTGGTGTCACGGTGGGACAAGTGCATTAATCGGCTTGGGGACAATGTTGAAAAATGAAGAAAAAAAAGAGAAAGGTCCTCTCTTTAAAATGTATATTTCCGTTTTTTGATAAATAAATGCCCTGCGTAACTTATTTTTGGGACATCCCTCGTAGTTAAGGCATGTAGGAATTACTATATTGACCTGTTTTAGTAACATCGGTTTTAATTTATCGTCCCGAGATAAAAGTTTGACGACATTAGAGAAAACACAAAACAGGTGCCAGAATAAAAATGGCCGTTATTTTGAAGATGCTGAATTTGTTGAGAAATATCAAACCTGCTCAAGACATGCCAACAGGGTAAAACGATGACTGGCCCAATGTTACCTCTGTTCTAAAGTATGCACATTTTACGATATTATTTTACCGAATTAATGAACATTTTATTTTTTGAAATTGATATCCAAAAATGAAGACATTCATTTGTTGTTTTTGTGGGTGTTTTCAAACATTCCCCAAGCATATATTTCAATTGCACTTTTAACTCCAATACTAAAAATATATCTTCATTTTGTTATACGTATATTTCCCTAATTTTTTTGGAGCGCTTCTTACCTATGTTTCGAAAATTATCAAACTTGTTTTTCTATAAATATATCATTGTGTATGTACCAAATTATAATTATCATTTTGGGCACATTTGTATGAGCAGCCTCATTTAACTCCAAATGCAAATATTATGACGCAATGCTACCCAGCAGAATGTGACATAAAACTGCAGTTTCTTACTGCAAATTTGCTGCACTTCTGCACATTAACTGCAGTTTTCCTGGTGTATATATAATGAAACAAAAACTTTTGGAACTGCACTTTTATTGCAAATAAAGGCAGTTTTCTATCATTCATAATTGCAAAATATTTGCAGTTTTAAATTCTACCATTAACTGTACTTTACTGCAGTTAATTTTAATAAAGTGCAGTATAGATTTTCTGTTGGGATATTAAAAGTGTGGACATATATTGACTTACCATCATTGGAGTTATTTCCTCCGTCAACAAGTTCTATATAATGGGTTTTGCACAGAACTCGGTGCTCTTGAAGGGCGAATTCCTCACCGGTGGACAATTGGCGCTTACAGGAGTCGCAGGCAAAGCACGCTAGGTGGTATACATATTCCCGGGCGCGCCGAACCCAGTCGGCCGACGAGATTGTACGAGAACATTTGGCGCACTTGGTACCGAATTGCCTATAGGTTTAAACAAGAAAAAAAATAAGAATTAGCAATAATGTCATAGAAATAGTGTCGTATATGGACGATCCCTCAGCCATCAAGCTCCTTATAAGCGAACTGCATTTTTAATTCAACATGCTATTTCCCTTAGGAGGATGGTAACGCCAGCTGGAGCAGGTGTGGGGCCATTGATGACATCCTTCCATATTCCATCCCTGAGATATTTTGGAAGAAATTTTGGGGGCGTCCATTTTTAATGATGCCAACAGCATCTCCGACTGGCGATACCATGGCCTCTAACGTTGCGCGTGAAAGTACGTATCAGATGACTTGAAATTGGTAGCTAGAATGTAAACGTGCCCGTCCATATGAGAGTAAATTTAGGCGTAAACCTCTCGAGATCCTCATGATGACATTTCTCGCCAATGGACACCACTCTGAAGAGTTCCTCACAGAAATCGGCTAGCTACTGCCCGAGTCCTGGCATATCGAAACATCATTTTCGTTAATAGACACTTGACATAATCCCTTTCCTCTCTGATAGTAGTTCTCAAAATGAATGGAAATCATAATTAATGTAGCCTAGGCATCCTCATCCTGAAAATGCCCCAATGATGGCCTTTCCTGCATAGAAACTGAGCGTTGAGGAAATGTAGATGTTGTAGATGTCATAAAATTAACCAAACTTCGAATGGGTTTTTCAGTCTGTTAACGTCAATTATATCCGCTGCCGTAACTAGAATTAGTGAGCCTATATTCAGAATTTATTTTGGGGCCCTCTCATCTTCGAAAAGGAGAAATTTGGAAGACATGCTTTTGAAAACATGAAAACTCGAAAGCAACATTCTGAAAACATGGTTCTGCTGTAATGTTTTCAGAAATTCTGCTTTGTTTTTGATTTTGGTGTAGTCTGGTCCCGCCCTTATAGGGCCGTTCATACTGCGCCACCTAGTGCCAAGATTTGGCCAGTCGCTTCTACAGCTCAATGAGATCAATGCACGAGCCCCCCATAGTTCTACCTATTTTGTGGCTCCCCGTAGTGTCCATGGCCATCACCAGAGGGATTGCGGGTGGCGGAGCATTCCATAGCAGAAGCGCTGTTGAGGCACCCTGGGTTTCATCACGACATATCTAGGGGACGTTAGGCAAACTTCCTGTTCTACCCAATAGCATGTTGACATTCAAATCTTAACATGTTACCAAACCACCACGTGAAAGTGACCAATGGTCACCCATTTACCAACATTCCAGTGACAATCATTATACACCTATGAGTATTCCAATTAGGCCTAACGCAAGGACCACCCATAATGCATTTTTTCTTCCAGAAAATCCCATTGCGAAAAAGTGTGGGAGGCAGAAAAAACCCGATTGTTACAATGACGTCACGCTGTTTCATACATTGACCGCTGGAGGCTAGTGTGAACCGATCGATTCGAAATATTTGATTTCACGTGGATTTTTAATGGGGACTCCAGGGGCGCTTTTTGTACACCGGCCATTCAGTACAGATTCAATCTGCTTTAAAAAAAATGTATATTTCGCAGGCACTTTAAGAAAGTACATTATTAATGGTATAAAATAATTAGACTAAAGGGCTAAAATTATCAAGGCACGCTTAATAAGGGACTAAAATATATAGTCAAGGTACACCATTTAAACATTATAGTATTGTAGTGTAGATAGTATGGATGCCTAACTAATTTGAAACCCTGCATTTTCTGAATTAAGGGATTCTCAAATTTAAATTCATTCTCATTTTAATCCATGGATTTCCTGAAAATTCATCTGCGAAATTGACTAGGTTGCCTGAAAAGATACTATGCCCTATTCTCCATACATTCTAAAAAAAAATCGTTCCCCTTTAATTCGAGGCCCTATTGTATAGCCCTTATTGTGATTCGGGGTGAATTTGTTTCTAATTGAACGTGAAATCGTGCTCCTAATTCGTTTCCTATAATGCACCCCATTGGGCCCTTTCATGCGGAAGAAGGTTTCATGCGACGACCACATACAACTATCGACCTTTGGTATCTCAGAAATGACTTCAGCTGATTCGGTACAAAAAGCTAGATTTTCCTTTGTTCCAATTGATAAAAAAATTCGGAATCGAGACTTAAAATTATCCTTTACTCATATCCTATAAAGTTGCCATTTCGTTTATATTTTCTGAAGAAATTGTAGAACATGTGTCACGTGACTTTGATATTTTGATCAGATCGAAACTATCCTTGTATGGAAGCCACAAAAGTATAGACATTTTATAATTAAGTTTGGAGACCCCACATTTGATAAAACAAATTTCAAATATTATCTCAAACACAGTCAAATCTCATTATGACCAACTCGCTTAATGCAAATTATCAATACCACGATCTAAATTTCTAATCCCCGACTAGGGGTTCTACTGTGCTGTTCGCAGGCAAAATTCCTTTAATTACTTGAGCAGTGATGATATTCAGTAATTTTTTAAGAAAATGCCACCAAAAAAGCAATAAACAATCTTAACGAGGTTCGACTGTATTCATGTTTTAATTTTCATTTAAAACCTTTAATTTTTTTAGAAAATATTTTCTTACACTTCCTATGGAGTTTCATTAACTCTTTGGGATCTTATTTCTCTTCGAATTACATTTTTAATGGTAAAAGTAATAACCATAAAATTATCCCAATTAACACAAACCACCACAACTATAGACATGTGAGGCTAGCACACGACTTGAACGTCACCTGGTGGTCGCAGTGTGACGTCCGTCCCGCATTCCGATCGTGCGTCCATCAGCAGGGGGAAAGAGGGATAAACATGTTGATGTATTTTTTATTGGCCCCAGGGGGCGCGACGGTAGGCCCTTTGGTGTCAAAAAAGTGAGAAGTTGCTGTTGGCCCCCCGTGGTTCGCATCATGGCGCTGCTAAGTGGTTGAAAAAAACCGAAAAAAAAAACTGGGGTAAAAGCAGTCTATGCCGGGGCGACGACTGGACGTTTAACACCTGCGCAGCGATGCATCCTGGGACGTAAAAAAGAGGTAAATCTTGACTTGTCCCAGACCGAAAAGCCATTCGTTTAGAGCCTCCTGACGGCTTCTGTGCGAGCGCAATGCCCCCTACTGGGCCAGAGACGCACTAACGAGAGATGACCACTCACTGCCCAGGGGTCACTATGTGTCCACTCGCGGCGTGGGGTCCGTTGCGAGGCCGTTTCCTGTTGCACTAAACTCGCCATTTTAATGGCTTACCTGGCGGAACCCGATGACCAGGGGTCAGTTCGGCCGCTGACCCCAGCTGCGTTAAACCCCTGGATATTGTTTTGTAAAGCATAACTTGGGTAACTCGTTTTTAACGGCATGTCGAAAATGCTCGTCCCCGTGTTTAGAAAGTTGCAAAGTGCAAGTTGTTGCATGAAAAACAAATTGGCCTTATTCCATTTCATCTCCACTTGGGGCCTTATAAGCCCTTTAGCATGGTGTGGACCGTACGGAAATGAAATGGAGAATGCTCAACCGCCACCAGATGGACATGGTGCAGAAATGCCGATGCTGACATGTCTGGACATGTATGGTAGATACCATAGCATTTTTGGCCGTGTAAAATTTTTCCACCATGGTTATATGCCTTGAAAAACGTCCTGGCCCAATGGTTCCCCACATGATGGGGTAACTTTGGGACAGAAATTGAAGGGAATATTCCTGCACCTATTAATCGGAGAGTAAAAATGATATAACATATTCGGAAAGAGGATTGTTGGTCTTATTTGACTTGGAAAGTTTCGGGTCGTAATTATTGAACACTTTTTTAGAATTCCAAAACTGTACAGTATAGAGCTGACTAAAAGCATACTCTTGGAACCGGGGAAAATATGTTTTTAAAGAGGTTATTCATTTACACAGGTTCTACTGTAGATAATTTTTCATACATGAGAATATAGGACTGTATACGATTGTCCATACAGCTTAATTGATATGAGTTTCGATGTTTCCAATGTTTCCACGCATACCTATGTATATGTACAGTGGTCAACTTAATTGATGGTACACCAGTAAAATTCCACAAATTGACAAAATAAAAACACTTAGCAACTTTCAATTTATTATAATACCATTTTAATTGAACAAATAATGACAATTACTTAACCAAAGTTATACTTATAATGATACATTTCATTATAAAATAATAGAAAATGGAAAAAACATTTTTCAGATGCAACATAACATAAGTGATGGGACACCATCCAAAATATACATGTAAAATATTGTATATGACTAACTAATAATTTGTAGGACCAACATTATGTTTGGTGACCTTCTGCTAATCTTCTTGGCATGCAATCCACCCATCATTTTTTTCTACATACCCATCTACTTTTAAGTACAATTTTTGCCATTCATCCAATTACACTCTGCCAAAAGAATTGGCAGAAGTCACCAAACATAATGGTGGTCCTACAATTTATTAGTTAGTCATATACAATATTTTACATGTATATTTTGGATAGTGTCCCATCACTTATGTTGCATCTGAAAAATGTTTTCTATTTTCTATTATTTTATTATGAAATTACTCAATATAAGTAATTTTGGTTAAGTAATTGTCATTATTTGTTCAATTAAAATGGCATTATTACAAATTTAAAGTTGATAGGTGTTTTTATTTTGTCAATTTGTGAAATTTTACTGGTGTCCCATCAATTAAGTTGACCACTGTATATAATACCATGATATCTAACTGTTGGTATCTTCCCACTTTGCCCACTAGGTTAGGTTAGACAAAAACTGGGTCCAAATAACATAATGTTATATTGCAAACAAAAATAATACAATAGGGCGAAGTTTCTTTCAACGAATTTGCAGAATTTGTTTGTGAAAAATCCTCCATGCAGCAAAGGAATACGTATGTGTTGCAATCTTACCTGACGTAATCCATCTTGCAGTAAACACTGTCCTCCTTGACGAAACAAGATGGCTGCTTGTCCAGTGCTGTTTGGCACACAGAACAGCGGAGGCACCTGGCGTGCCACGAGCGACCGTTTACTTTAAACAGGAAACGTTCGGTGATCACGTGACCGCAAGCGCAACATGCTTCCGTTTCACTCTGCAAAAGAACAAGTAAAAAATGTTAACATACAAATAGTGGATCACAGTATTAAATTTTGGATTATTAGTACATTAAAACTTTTCTGATTACTACACATGCATGTAGTAAAAAATGATGGCATGCGTAATTCAAAACATTTTCCCAAGAACTATATTGTGATATTGTGTGAATTTGTGTCCCGACACAGTATATAGTAGGTGCAATACGAAAAAATGTGATGCTCCACGTTAATACAAAATGCTAGAAAGGTTGTGTACTTGTTAAGTCAGGTGGTCAAAGAAGCAATAATACCGTCCTGCAGTAATTTAGGCAAAATTTTACAACAACAAAAGATACAATGGAAATAAATTTGTGAATTGTGCACATGTGAGTAGTACATTGTTTTAGGTATAAGATGCAATTTTTTTAAATAAAAAAGGGGTTTGGACCCCCTATACCCGAATTACAAAAATGTACGCATGCATGCCTATAAAGTGTATAGGCTTGCATGTGCATGCAGTATGTAATCATGGTGTTTAGCAATTTTGCTGCAAATTTCTTAAATTTGCATGGGCCCTTTCTTACGCATGACCAATTACTTTGAATAAACCACCATAAATATAGTTGTTATATAGAATATAGAAACCAGTTTAAAAAAAAAAAATTTCCAAATGGAATTGTGATTTTATATATCTGAGATTCAAGCAACAATTGGTGATTAACACAAATTTCAACTATAATTCCCGAGTTTTCCTAGGTGGTAAAATCCAAGAATAATTCCCGACTTTCCCAGTATATCTTAAAAATAAATACCGATGTCATGCGACAAATTTATATATTAAAAAAAAATATATATATATCAGTTCGGTCCATTGGAAATCGCTGATCATATAAGACAACTTTTTGTATTCGCATATTTGCAGTACCCTGTCCAAAACTGTTTTTAAAAAAATAACATGATATAGGTACAGGGCTTGGACCTCCCTTCAGAAAACGCCCCTGATGATGGATTTCCACATATAGCAGCAGAGCATTGAGGCAATACGGATGTTTAGGGTTTATATACAATGCGGAATTAGAGTATTTTAGTTAGTTTAAGCAACCCTAAACATCCTCATTTCCTAAACGCTCTGCTGCTTCTTTTGAAAGGGCCGTTTTCTGAATGTGGAGACAACTAGATATAGATTGATGTCAAGTTTGTGTTTGCAAAATGGTGTGTTTTGTGATCACAATTGTTCTTAATTGTCACATGAAGTATATACTATGTAAAAAAACCTTGTAGAGTATACTACATATCTGGTATTGCATCAGGATTATATAGGTGCTGAAAAGTTACTTTGATAGAATTTTGCCCTTCCGGCTATAGGTCTCACGAGGTGATCAAAAGGCTACTGGGCGATTTATATTTGTATAGTTGAGAGATCGAATCCCAAATCCCGTTGGAAATTTTGACTTATATATACTATACGTAAGGTCAGCAGCAGCTGCGAATAACGGAAGCGTATAACCGACTAGAGGCTGTGAATCGGCTTACGTGCTGACTGACGGCTGTGAATGGGCTTAGATATGCAGTGATGCTACAAATATTTGTGACCAACAATGTTAATTGCATTTCCAGATGTCTATTAGTTGCCAGCTGAATATTTATCCTCCTGGTCATACATTGTTTGCATTTATAGTGAGTTGTTTTTAGTAAATTGATAAGATAAAGTGTAAAATATATTCTAAGAAATTTATTTTTGCTTAGCATTACAGTTTTTTTTCCTGTTGGATTTACTGAAATTAATGTGCGTCTTACAATTGATGAATTACGGTAATTACCAGTGGTCCCATTATCCCTGTAAGCTTTCCAAACTATATACAATGCCAACCAACCTTCCATCTAAAATGGTTTCCGTGTATATTCGAATTTAAAAATTCGTAAATTCGCCAACTGGCATCCATCGTTCTCTATAAAGATGGCTGAAAGTTTTCGAAAAATACATGACTTCACGACTTGTGGTTTAATGGACCCTCCTCGCGATCGGTGGTCCTTCTGGTATACAAGCAACCGCGGGGCGTGAGACCCTAACCGCTTTTCCCATGGCCCTTTGTGGCAAGGGGCCCTATGCCTTTCGGTCGTGTTTCCAGTTGGGTAGCTTCGCCGCACGCCCCTATTCAGCCGAACTTCATTATTTGGCCGTGCATATGGAACGTATCGGGCGCCACCAAAATGGGCGAACTCCATGGGAAGTCAAAAAAGGACCAGGAGGAGGGTTTCGATAACACAATACAAACACACGGGGTTTTGGTGGTCTAGCCCATTTTGGGGGGCTGAATGGACTGTTAACCGCGTTACATATGCATGGGCCCGGGGTTAACAGGCTGCGCGAGGTTAAAAGTCGTTTAGGCAGGGGCCCACGCATGGGCGCACCGATGACCCTTGACACCTTCACGCCCCGCGCTTGTCATCTATTAACTGCAGTGCCATTTCAAGTGCACTCGTAGGGGCGCGCCGCCACCTCATGCGTGCCTTCGCCACCAGGTGCCCGTTGATTAACAGGGCGCCATGGGAAGGAAGGGGGAGGGGGTTGGGGGGGAGGATACTTTCGTATAACGTATACTTGTGGTGCGGAAGCGTCCCCAAATGCCATTATAAAGCCTAATGTACCCAGTGACGATAGTCAAAATTTCGGAAGTAAATCGTTTTATAAGGAAAACAACTTTTCATAAAAAATAAATAAATAATCCTCTCAAGCATATACATAAGAAATGTTTTGTGTATTCACTGATACTGTTTCCAGTAATGTAAAAAAAATACAATTGCACCGCAGGGGTTTGTGAAGGGTCCAAAATTTAGTGGTGCCTACTCCCAAACTCTGACTCAGAACCCCCTCCCAGCGGCCTTGATAGGGGGCTGTGGCTTGCTTTTCTTGAATAAACTATATATATATATGCATATGATTGTTCTGATTACATATAAACCAATTTATACCCCTACAATTTCGATGACACTTTTTACGTCATTGTCTCCCACCTTATGGGCACCCCTGCAGTAATTGCAAATAAGGCATTGATCAAGACTTCGTGATTATTTTTTTGTTAATTAAAAATTAAATTCCTATGATATCAAATCTTATTGATGTACATGTGTAAAAAAAAAGTACCTGTTCTGATATGATAGACAGTGATATCTACTTTTACTTTCAATGCATAAGTTACCTTTACCAGTCCTGAATTTGCAGCAGGGGTTTTTCCCGTCGATGAGTATGCCCTTTATGGCCTGAAATCTACATTATTTGGTACCTTCAACTTCACAAAGTTTGACGTTGATCAATCCCTCCAGATTATTATCTCATCGACATCATATACTATACATCTATAAGTTAAAAAGTAACTGCAAATTACCGCATAGTATATATAAGCAGTATTTTCCCACCTTATTCAACTCACGAGACACAATATTGTGTTACAATTTTCAGTTTTCCAATGAAATGTTGTCCGATCCAATCCAAATCCTGTTTCAACGTGGCGGTTCACACATACCTGCGATGCCGTAACGGCAAAAGAATGCCTTCATTTATAAATTTTAAAATATACTCAACAGGGGTACTCAAACATATCCCAGAATTCCGCAAATGTCTACAGTTTAATCAGTTAATTGGGGGCCTTTGTACTTCTAATTGGCTGGACCTACTGAAATGGGGTTTGTAGAAGTGCTGGAGAAAAACTGAGGTTTTAACTGCAAGTTGCTCTTGCAGTCTATCTTGGCAGCCCTGTGCAAGCTGCATTTGTGCTCATTTCACAAAAGACACTCAACTTGTGGACCTTGGCAGAGCTGCTTGAATCTAATGCGCATGTGCACCATATGTGGGCCAAATGCAGATAGCCCAACTTCCCAAGTGAAAAGTTCGTTTGAGTACCCCTATTATCAGTAGATCTATCAGAGGACGATCGGATCGTGCCTCCAACAACGTTGTATACGACCTTGTATGAGTCTTGGAAAGGATTATACTTACTTAAATCTGAGATTTGAATTTATAAATGATTGGAAATGGAGCCTGTACAACTTAAATTCTCCTGGGCACTGACAAATTTCTCCCAAGCCGTGGTGTTTTGAAAAATAAATAAACATTACTATAATATTTCTGTCTATAAACAAGTCCAGACCAAAAGCAAAAGCAGAGTTTCTGAAAACCATGATTTCCGATACTTTCATTCGAGTTTTCATGTTTTCATGCTTCGAAAGCATGGCATCCAAATTATAGAAACCATGAACACGGAGCAAATGTTTTCAATTTATGTGCAAGGCGTGTGCGCCGTGTGCGCTGCAGCAGCTTTATTGTAGACGCACAATTTGCAGACAAATAACTTTAATCACCCAACATGATATATATCGTTATGCTTACATATTTTAAAACTTACCTACGTTAAGCATGTGCTTTTTTCAAGGTTTTGTGACAACAAAAAACTTCCATAATCACGTGTTACTCTATACATACTGTACAGATAGAAATCAGATGTTTGCAAGCATCATAGTTTACTTTCCAGCATTTCTTTTAATAGTTGCCATTCACATAAAGTTCAAAAATTTAATAAAAAAAAAACGATCATGAAGAATCGTTAAAATAACTTATAAATTCCACATGGAACTATTTCCTGTTATAGCGCATGGGCAATATAGCCTTTGGGAAGGTTTTCGTAGTTGCAGTTTCAAAAAATGTCGTCTGCAAATTCCGGGTCTTTCAATAGGCCTATAAGGCAGCGTACACGCCTTGGTATCAAATACCAAAAAGTTTGCTGAAGCATCTAAACTGGAAATCGGTGAGGAAACTTTTTTATGGATACATGTTTTGAAAACACTGCTTTTGCTCTGTATTTTAATAGTCTGGAATGGGCTTTATGTGTATATATATATATACATATGGGGCTCATCCAACATAGTATAATTGGGTTTGGGATAATTTTTATTTTAATGGTTTGTGTGAAAAATTAATATAGGAAAGAGCACATGGGCGCAGCAGATTTTTATAGGGACTATATATATTTATACCGGTATTTGCCAGGAAACAATTGAGGAAAACCACGAAAGCAACTGCATGACTATATTTTGGCAAAGATCTGATTGAAATCCAGATAACGACTTGTTTATGGTGGACTTCTGCAATGATAAACCGTTAATACTATTATATACTGGTATAATTTTAAATTATTAAACTACGACTAGTTTTTAATGTTGTTTCAAGTGTATATATACTAAGTATCTTCCCTCATCACTCCTGCAGCTAAAATAAGACAACACTGCAATATGCGGATGTTCGATTTTATTAAAACATGTATTAAAGTACAGCACAAATAAAATGTTTGCTATGTAATTGAAACTCTCACATAAATGTGGTTTTATTTTCTCTGATTTAATGCAAAATTACTGTTTTCTAAATTGTCGATAATATAAAGAATGTGACAAAATCAGTGTCGGCTCGTCCATAGGCCCTGCGGAACTGCAGCACCCCCAGAGAGAAAAGAAAAATGAAACTAAAAGCATACCTAAAATCGCCGTATAGAGCAGAATAGATGTTTTTACTCCTTTCAA
>JAQGAE010002526.1:0-17429 GCA_034696685.1 Julus scandinavius | reverse complement strand
GTTTGATTACTCATTTCATATGACTACTGATTACATGATTCCACTGTAATCGTAATCAGTACTCGTACTCATGAGTATAGTTTTCCCATCACTGATTAAACTTGCGTTTATACATTTTTATGTAAATTATTAACCAAAATTGTATGGGGTGATACTGTCATGCACGATTCAATTTGAGTATACTGAAGAACAGCAGCACTGGTATGTTGCAATGGAATTTTGAGCTCAGCGCCACCCACTTTCATGTGTAAAATAACGAGTATCGAATTGCACAGTGTTGGTTTTTGAATATTTAAAAATGTTTATTTATGCCAATTGTGAATAACAAAAAGTTAGTTAAAGCTTTTGACGTAAAGCTGGATTTGCCGCGTGCAAATCCAGCAGCGGTGGTGAAACGGAAGTGTAACGTACGGCTAATGGCTGCCAATCGGCTTACGCGGCGGGGTAACTGCTCCGTATTGCTCCCGTCGTTTTTATTACGCTTATCTCTTGTGAAATATTATTCATTGCGATTATGTTAATGAGACATTAGTTTGCACATCAATGATCGCATACAGTAAAAATAATCAAAATCTGTTACCTAAGCTGAGTAACCGGTTTTTCAAATCTTGTGACATTGGATAATAGGAGTATTATCTCGGATCTCGTCATATCACTCATTCTCTGATATGTTTGTGATTATACCTTATAACCCATATTTTTATTGCTGAAATTATGGCGTTGTATGGAAATGCCGGAGGCCCAAGCTTATGCTCAAGTGTTGAGCATTTTTTTTTAAAAAATGTACAGGGCTAATGACCGGTTAAACAAATCAATGTGAACCATTGCAAAATTCTCTTAATATGCAACTAAGGTACCTTTGCATATTTAACGACTAATTAAACTTCATCAGACCTACATCAGAGGAGTAACAAGTCCACGCACACAATCTTGTACGTCGACTTAAGAAGGATGTACAAGGACATTCTGTGCAATGGTCAGGCCGTCAGAGGTCAGTGGTCGTCATTGTATCTTCAAGCCCTATAATTTGTAAAAATACATAATGATTATCTGGTGTAGTTTGCTACATTGTTATGTATGTACAGTTACAGTAACATAGAACAAGTTAAGAGCGTGAAAGGGATGGGTCGAGGAAAACCTTTCGGATTAGTCAGATTTTAATTTTTGCCTTAAGGGATGAGGGTGAAATTTAACCATTTAGAAGGTACTAGGGAATCCCAAAATGAGAATAGTTCTCATATATTTAGAGTAGATTTGGCTTTTTTATACTATGTCATGCCATTATTCATGTAATTAAAGGATTTAAACTTTTTATATAATTTAAAATTTTTTTTGTTGGTATTTTACCAGATGTGCTCATTGATGTATGATTTGAACAATTGCAATGAATATTATTTCACAACTTATTTAATGATACTCATTCATATGACTCGTGTTGTTTTATTTTAAAATTGTAATGAAAATTAATCATGTCATATTTAAAACTATGATGAAAGTGTAATAACAATAAAAAATCGATGGGGTAAATAGCAAAACGGACACTAGTGTTACCGTGCACGTGGGACTACAGTTCTATGAAGTGTTTATGTAAGCCTTGGCCGGCAGCCGTTAGCCGATGCACTTCCGTTACACGCCGCTGCCGAATTTTCCACCTAATAGCGAAAACAATGACGTAGGTCTACATAAAAATGCATTACTAATTGTATGTTATTTAAAGTCCAATACGTATCAATACAGTTTGGTTTATAGTTTACAGTAAAATTCGTACTACATTTGTGTTTTAAAACAGTTTACATTGAAATTAAAAAAAAATAATGTATAGGGGTGATCCATAAATTATGTCACACTTTTTTGCCTCTTTTTAAACACCCCACCCACCCCTTTGTCACAAATTTTACGACACCCCATCCATAATGATGTCACAACCCGTCGATTACTTCCTCCCCCCCCCCCAATTATTTTATGCGCACGCCAAATCGTTGTTTCCAAAAATATCATGATGCAACATGTTACATCATGTGACGTCCTAAACAATGAAAAGCGTTCGGGGAAAAAACAAAAAGACAAATCTTTTTTCCCCGATTGTTCTTCATGATTGATGAGTAGCAATCTGGAAGAAAGTTTTAAGTCACTACAGGACCCAAATCTTTTTTCCCGACTGCTATTCAAAATTTCAAATGTTAAAAAAATTTCAAAAAATTTAACCGCATATTTTTACAGTTTGAAATAAATTTTGATTGTGTGATGTCAAATTACCGAACCACCCCCACCCCTTGGTCACAATTGTTACAAAAAACAAACAACCCACCCACCCCCTAGGTGTGACATAATTTTTGAATGCCCCCATATGTAAATTTGTTTGTCCTTGGGTCCCAAAGAAATAACGTTTGAAGCTTAGGGTTCTGCATGGGTTAGAAGTTTTGAAGACCCCTGATTTGCACTGTTGGCTACCGTTTAAAGGTGCCTTTCATTGTCCATGTGCATCAGTAATCTGTTGCATTCCTTTATTTTCCGCAGGAAATTCTTGGCACAATGGCGTTTCCTCCCCTCACGCTATTTCCATTCTTTAAATCCCATTTCGACCCACCGCGAATTAAAACAATGGTTTTTGGCGGCTATTATGCGTTTTCAAATCCAATTTAACCCAAAAGGTGACTCTTGAATTTTGTGTCACGATTGTGGAAAGTGGACCGCATTGATGGATTGGTGGTGGTAGTGTAAGCTTGGGTGCAGTGATATGATTGATTTTATTATAACGGTCCAGTGAATTCGATTCACCCGTAGCATGCATGTGCCTGAGCGGAGGAAGGATGTTTATTTGCAGACACTTTTATGTACACTCATAAAACACCCGAAATGTTGATTTGTCCATGAAGTATGTTTGTTCAGGCACGGCTATATATGTACTGTGTTTGGGAGCTATGAAACTATTTTTCCACCAAAGTCGTTAGGGTTTTGGGAGGCTGACTGGCTGTCTTTGAGAACACATGTATGATTCGAGTTGTATATGGGATCAGGTCCTTGTCAATGCTGATTATCAAAGCCCGCCTGTGGAGGCTTGAGATCCTCCTGAAGTTCAGGAGGTCCACTGGGTTGGCAGTGCATCATTGATGCTTGTTAGTTTGATTGATGGCATTTTGCACTTCCATTCGTTATCTGGTTCCAAAACTTGTACTTCATTTTCTAGTCGATTGAACGTGGCAAAACCAAGTGGTTGGTTTCTGGTTTGTCAACAGTCCCCAACGCCCTGGCCATAAATTTATGACCATGACTGTTGAATCACGTGGTGTAGAGCCGTGTATTGGATATCGGATTTTAAGGTTGAGTAGTTGGACCAAACATCTTTATTTATTGACTATGCAAACACTTGTGGTGCAAGTTTTATCCAGTATGAAAATTCGACCAGGAGGAGTAGAAATTTATTCTAAGTGTAATCTTTAGGTTTTTTTTCTTCAGTGAATCTTGGATACATAGCTCGATTCAACTCATAAACCTACAGTCAGCAAATAAATGTCATATGGTACATATAGAGACCATGGTTAAATGTGTCAAAATCAAATTTCCATAAAATTTCCAAATATATCCTTCTGCGAAGGATATGTTGTTAATTATGAATTTTTTAGAGTATCTGGATTTTCTCAATTGGCAGTAAATTCTCAAATCAGAATCAAAGTTCAGGGAGTCCAGTTGCCTTTAAATCTGAAAATCCACTTTCATTTTTAAGCACATGAGAAAATCGGGAATTATGCTTGAAATTTGTGTTAAGAGGGTCCTGGGATCACAACCCTATCCTTTTTCAATGAAATTGCAGATTTCCTTAAAATTAATAAACAAGTTTGAAAATGTCCGTTATTTTGCACACGCTGCCAGCAGGTGGCAGTACAAATTCAAATAATAATTTAATTTTAGAAAATCTACTATTTTAACGTGAAAAACGACACGATCAGTACCTTGCTGATTTATAAAACTATTTTAAACATTTTTATTTTTATTTAATCTTTTTTTGTTTAACTGTGAGTGTCGTTGCAAATTTTCCCATTAAAAGGGATAGGATTGTAATCCCCCTTAAACACAAGAATTCGTATGTTTGGAAACTTATTAGTTGTTGGTTATAGCGAATTTTGGGCATGGTCTCACTACTGTAACTGTTTCAAAAAAATTGTACATCAGTTTGCTTAAGTATTACAATATACTGTATAAATTTATTCAAAAATTCATGTAATTTGTAAACAAACGAACTGTTTAACGCTTAAGTAAAAAATGCAATTAGGAGCCCAAATTGCTCTAAATACCACACACCTTCATATACATTGTATGTAGTGGAAACGCCCTTAAAGGCTGGAATGTCATAGCAATACCATAAATGCAAGACATGATATTCCATTAATGCTACATGCGACCTATTTGAAGTATTTATGAAAATTTGAATTTGACACATTTATCCATGTATTGTACGCCTAACAGTTTTATAGAATCATAGATTGCGCAGAGTATTAGAGTTTAATTAGTGGTAATTTATGGGCATTAGAGATGTGTTGCTACTATATTCATCCATAATCATAACCCATTTTTTTTTCACTGAGATCAAAATCGTTGGCAGGTTAACGTCAGAACCTCGAGATTAGTGCGCTCTAGGTGCTGCTTGACCTTCATGACGCACTCATAGATAGGCGATTTTTTATGCACTCTACCTTTGTGAGAATTGTTTATTTTCACGTCATGGCCTATGATATCCAACTGTAATTGCACGCGCCTTGCATATCAGTAGCAGTTGCACAATCGCCACAATACCCGTGTAGGCCTAATTAGATTTTTTTTAAACAACCGTGTATCCTAGATGTTGAGGTTATGACTTCGCCATGATACAAAAGCTGATTATAGCAGAAATGCTCTATGCGGTGCTGGGGGCGTGGCTAGTCCGCCATGTTGATAGCACTGACTATTCTTGAATTTTGCATGGTTAACCAATATTAACCCTTCTCTAAAAGAAACTAATTATTTAATATATTGAATTAAGTGGGTTGAAAAAACCATGGTGCTTCAATTGGGTTAAATTTCCCAATAGACGCCTTCCTATGGGCGTCTTAATTATGGCTACAAACGTGAAATTTATAGAAAAAATGCCAGTTGATTTTGCGTTTTTCAACACCTTTTTTATCTGGTTTTTGACCACAAAAGCCATCAATTTGAATTCTTTTCCGTGTTTATTCTAACACAATAAGCGGTAGAATTTAGAAATTTGTATGAAAAATAGCAGATAAGGGTTTTTGTAGACAATGAATTGCACTGGGAGGAACAAAGTGTGCAGGTAAATTAAATGGTAGTAATAATAAGAACGTTGTTTTTGGTTTAAGTCAGGGGTTGGTAAACGTTTTTGGAAAATTGCTAGTCTTGTATCATAATCTTAGAAAGTGATTTGTGCGAATTTGTTGAAATAACAATGTAAAATTGTTAAATGTGTTTTCATGTACAATAGCATATTCTATGTTAAATATTCTATGGTTAATTAAAAAGTGATGGTTGTTAAGGTCTGCAACTGCACTGTTGCAGCGTCACTATAGTACACGCAGTTCCCCAGATAATTAACCGGGAGATCTTTCCATTAATCGGATTTTTCGCCTAATTGGATTTTTCTAAAGGTTTATCAAGAAAAATCTGGAAGCTCTCAAGTTTGATGTAAAAATGCAATTAGAGATGCAGAACCTAATGCAGCTGTTGTGTAGCTGTTGAATAATCTTAAAGAAACATTGTCTCTGGTTTGTCGGGATTGGTGACAGTAACGTGACACAAGGTGTTCAGCAGACTTGAATATCGGAAATATCGAAAATTATGCTTGATTTTTACCAGGTAATTTACTGGACGCAATTATCGTCCATATCTTGGTCTTTTTGAACTTGGTTCATGGAATTTTAGTTTAAATTTTTAAAGATGATTATATCATTAGTATCAAATGAAATTTTAACAGTAGATTAAGTAGTTGACCGTGGTAAAACCCACAACAAATTGTTTTCTAAACAATGGCAAAGGTTCAAAGCAGAGGGTCAAATGTCATCCCTTGAGACAGTGATTTTCATGGAATTTTAGTTTAAATTTTTAAAGATGATTATATCATTAGTATCAAATGAAATTTTAACAGTCGATTAAGTAATTCCCCATGGTAAAACTCACCAAAAATGAGGATCATGGAATTTTCGCTCATTGGATGTAAGTTATCCAAGCACTAGATGCAGAATTTCAATTTTTGTAAATGTTGAAATGAATTGCAACTTCACTGTGTTTTGTTAAGTGTCATTGAGATGATTCAATTAAAGCTGCTTTGCAATATTAACATAAGCTTGCAAGCTATCAGTCTTTAGGTCATCAGGTCACTGGATAAGTTTTCATTACATTTTTTAAAGCTGAACTATTTATGAATTAAATTTTCGATGATCACAAATTCTCACAGTTGAGAAGTTTGACAAAGTTTCTTTCATAGCAAGACTGCATTGAAGTTCAACAAAAATTAGGAATTCACTGGATTTAAGACGAGAAAACAACCTATAGCAAACATGTCTAAGTAACTCTTTGAATGCTTGTGAGTGTCCAGAAATTGACAAATTGTATTCTCTGGGAAACACATCTCATTGATATTTATTTGCCAGTTGCAAATCTGGCAACCCCAACTCTTTACCATTTCCGATTCCTGTATTCAACCAACTTTATATGTATTCACTAAATTGAGCAGCAATATTTCATGTGGAGGCAAACTAAAGAGAATTTCTAAACAGCCAGTCTGGCGACTTTGTTAATGTGGGCATTCCAGCACATATTCCTAGTGAAGAACATTCCGAAATATTTCACAGATTCTACAACAGTGAAACCATCTAAAGTTTTTAATCTGGTACTGTTTTCGTCCGCTTACGAGAAAAGTCCTCATGACAACATGAGGATGTTGGTCGAGATGGCAAGCTTCCGGATAAGTCCTATACTTAATCGGATAAATCGTAGGCCGATGTTGATGCTGCCTTTTACCAAAATCTGATTATCTTTGTTTTTTTTCTTCTTCTTTTTGCAGCCAAAAAATCAAATGGAACAATTAGAGCAGGTACCCTAGGATCCACTTCCAGGACACCGCCGAGCGAACGCAAAAGTCGGTTCTCGGCTCTTGGGAGGTTATTTAAGCCGTGGAAATGGAAAAGAAAGAAAAAAAGCAATAAGTTCGAGGAGACTTCCAGAGGTATGTTGGCGAGGAAAAAGGTCAATCGATATTCAAGCGAATGCCATTTGCAAGTTAAATTATTAAAGAGGACGTCTGCTCGATACTAATACGAATAATACTTACCCCTCTTATTTCTGATTTCAGCATTGGAAAGGAATTTGTCAGTGAGGGCCAATCGAGAAGAACTGATCCAGAAGGGAATTCTGAAGGGAGATCTTTCATCCACTGCCACTGCCACGGGTACAATCAAGCGCAACAGTCAGTCAGGTAAGGGCACCAGAATTGTCAGAAAATTGTAACTGTTTGTTTTATTACTTTGTGTCCATGGAATTCCAGTTTTATTTTGTTAAATTGGGCTTTCATATTTGGGTGAACTTCTAAATATGATGTTGCAAGTTTAGAAGAGTTATGAACTTTGATGCCTTACTTGTAGTTATACATAATATCACACTTTTAATTATTCCTGCATGCAAATGTGTATTTTCTTTCTTAACAAATCTGGTTTCTTTACTTTAGTTTCAAATTTTAAGTAAAGTTTTCTGGAGAGAAATGTTAGATTATGGTAGGAACTTGATGAGATGTAGCAAATTAAAATTTCTGAGAAGTTATCTTTGTTATGCTCAAGCCGCTTGCTTGTGCATTATCCTCTTGTCATCTTGGGTAAAATGCAGAATCAGTGTTTAGAGAAGTACATGCATAATCCACAACGACGATGTTAAGAACAAAAAAAAAAAGAAAAAGATGCTTAATACGATATTTCAATTATGTTGTATTCTTCTAGTTTGCTAATGAAAACAATCTCTCAGTGTTTTCAGCAGCGAAACTATGCGCTCAGGCATTTGTTTGATTGCTATGCATTGTTCTACTTAGCGGTTGCCGGTTTTAATTAGTAATCTAAGTGTATAGCTGTTGAACATTTAAAAAAATTGGAAATAATTAAGTTTATACATGTTACAAAACGGCCTCACAAAAGCCTTAACGAGACATTTTGAGAATCGTTTTTTTTTTTTTTTTAAAGATGATGAAACGCTTCTTCTTAGTTCCGATGACTGTATGTCAAAAGTTATGCGGGTGCGTTCTGGATTTGGCCCATTTTTCAAATTATATGGATTTATTTCAGTAAATGCCTGTGGTGGAATAGTTTTTAAAAGGTTATATAGAAAATTCCGGACAATTGCAGATGGATCTGTTACGATTTTTAGTATACTTCTAAAATACATTAGTTGGTCTAGTCTAGACTATACACGGAAACAAAAATAATGATAGATGAGTAACTTTACTTTTGACAGGGTTCTGCAACCATATGTTAATGGTACAAATTTGACCATGTGCTTTGCTTATTAATCAAAAGCTTTCGAACATACATAACAGGCATTTTTGATTTCTGATAGCATTGAATTTTGACAAACTGTGGTATAACCTTCTGACAGACTGAGGCATAACCTTCTGAATGAATGTTGTACCTGCTTTTTTGTCATCGCAAGTTTCGGACGATATTTCTCATTGATCATGTCATTAACAGGTGGTGACCAAGAGGTCATGGTATTGACTTTTGTTACGTCTAACAGAAGCGTGATCAGTCGCATTTGTCACTTCCAAAATAAATGTAAGCTTGTTTGAGGCTCGTTTCGATGTACTTCTGAAACTATTTCAAGGAAGTTACCTTGGAAAATTCCAAGCACATGTAATTATTTGATCATTTCGAGCATGTAAAATATCATTTTGTTGAAGTATAATTTTTCCATTAAACTCAGTGATGCAAACCACATATCTAAATGGCCATTGGCTTCACTTAACATATTTTTGCCATCTCAAATGGAAATCTAGATAAAGGCTTCTAGAGCCTCCCAAGGCTAGTCCCTAATTACTGATTTTCTGCTCTGATTTAATGTTGCTACAGTACTAAGCGTGTTGGGATAAAAACACCTCCGTTATGCTCTGCGTTAACATATTTCTGACTTAATCATTCTTTTGAAGATTCCACTGTGCGGGGGGTTCTGGAAACCAAAAGGAGTTACACGATTTGTAAGATACTGTTGTAAAGCAGGCTGTTGTATCAGATAGTTCCACTTCTTGCATTTCGAGGCAATGTAGGTTTGTCTTGAATCCGACTGCCTTATTTTTCAGTTGAAAATCGATTGAAATAGTTGAAATTGTTTTTGTCGTATCGATTTCTAGTCTGTTCTACAATTTTATTCATGAGTTATATACAACGGTTTGCGAGAGAAGACAGGGTTGTTACAGTTTTTCCCGCAGTGAATTCATCCGAAAAGGGGAAAAAAACGAGCAAATTGCTGTTTCGTTTTTCATTTTATGATATTTTTGGCTTGATTTATTGCAAGCGAAAGCCACCAGCTGGACCCAGAAATTGTTACTGGAAAGTGGACATGCAACGGTGATATTTATGAAATGTCTCAGCACTTAAATGATGTGGTGACAGGATCATATGGCGTGAAATGGCCACGTTTAAGGTCGTCTAAGTACTACAAGGAAGAGTTTTTTTTTGTAATAATTTATCGACGAATGTGGAAAAGGGCAAGGTGTGCAAAAAGTTGTACATCTTGGGATTGCGAGGGATTAACTTCAAACCTGATGCTTAAGCTAATCCTTGAAAAAAAAGAGCTTAAAGTACTTGTGTGTATTCAATAATGTGCATTGTCCTGATCTCATGCTAGACAGATTATAATGGACATTCAGTGGAGATGTTGCAGCTCTTTGTAACACGTAGCTGAAGTTAATGAAGTAACATCCAACTTCAAATTGCATTTACAAGGAATCTCCTCGAAAAAGTCGGGGAATTATGCATGGAATTCGTGTTAAACGCCATGCAGTTTATGCTGGAATTTCCAGTCCGCGTCTGGAAATTTTTGTTAATCGAAAAAATTCTAATTAAAAAAAACTAATTCTCCAAGACAAATTTCTGATAATTCTGTAAGCGAATGTTGACTCGTTTGACAAATATTATTGTAATTAGTCGTGAGAAAGGTCCTTAAATGTAAGGAATGAACCTTGGAATCCTTGAATTTTTTATAACAAATTTGCGTTCAGAATGCATTTTACCGATGTACCATTTTCGTAAGGGAAGACATGTAGATTGTTATACGAGTATATGATAAAAAAGCAGTATAAAATAGTTCTGCATGATAAGCCAGTAGTTTTAGCTATTCCAGTCGTGGTGTTTTCAATTGTTTCCCATGCTTTTGAAAATTGAATTCAGCTGGAAGATTTTAAAGTTCATGAAGTACTACTGCTGCAGGATAGTTTGTAAATATCAAAGATATAATATCAAAAATATCGCGATTTAAGTAAATCATGACATGTTCATCATGTCAGGAATCCCAGGTTGACAACATGAGGATTTTAAAACTCGTCTAATTGGAGACATTGGTTTTAAAACTTGCTAGTTTGAAGGATTCCATGATAATTTTCGAAGATGGATTACCAAGACCTGGTTGTAGATCTTCATCAGGCCGCATAGGGAATATTCCCGGTGTGGGAGGCTTAATCTCTGGCGATTTTCATACAAACTCCGCTCGCAAATATTTCTCATTATTCCCTGGCAACGGTATCCAAGATGGATCCCACGTATCCGAAATTGCCTTCGATGATAATATATTTATAGGATAATTGGAGAAATAACATTCCGCCAACTGATGTTCATTCCAACTTGATGGTAGTCAGTGCCAAGCAAGGAAGGTGCTCCAAGAAGCTGTTTTAAACATGGCTGGACTTTCGAGGAATACGGTGGCTTAATGCATGATGGACTTAGTCGGAACTGTGTAATCGGACCTATTCATACATTCTTCGGCGCGCATCTTGGACGTCATCTTTAAAGGATATCACGCATGATGGACTTGACTCTTGTTGTGGTCTTTTATCCAAGATTCCATTTTGGCGCATAATAGGTTCTACGGTGCATCACATTTAGCCTTGTCCCAAGTCAAATGGGTTTATGGAGAAAATGTTTGCAAGACACGCTTCAAGGAGCTAACCTGGTTTTGGATGCGCCTCTTTTCTGCTTTCTAAACTTTTCAATTGGACGATATCTGAATGTCAACTAGCTCCCAAGATGTGAAATTTGTGCCAAGGAGATCGTTTATCTCCGTATTAATTTGTGCATCAACGACTTGTCTCTTGGCTGCGGTCCTAGGATTAAAGGACCAAGGATAAATTTACAACACTCCCATCAGCGTCGTGTTCCTACTCCTTGAAGAATAGTAATTTCTCCAGGATCTTGAAACCTGTTTTTTTTTTCTAACTTTGGTCAATGGCTCGATTTTCACCGTGCAATGTGCCAATAAATGTAATTTCATTATCTCGCGTGCTTCTTCCACATTATTTCCGAGCTGATATTGCGCTACAGGGACTTCTTACCAATGCTGTCTTTCACTCCATATCTTCGCAAACTGACACTGAAAACTCAAGTGTATGGCACTTCATGAATGTCATTCACATTTGGAATGTTCTGCGTTAAATCATCATATTAAAGAAATCCCAGTGGAGCCTGTTGCCAGGAGAACCTCAAGGAATTCTGGAAGATGTCATCCAAATATTTTTTCTGGTTTCATTATTTTTAACGTACATACACGTATGGATTTTTTTGTTAGCGAATTGGATAATATGGCAGCGGAAAGATTGGCTTTTTCTCGACAGAGAATGAGCATTTTGCGTTTCTATAATACATTATCTCTGAGCCGATATTTCTTGCGGGGATTTAACTCTTGCTGGCGTCCTTCATCGTGGATCAAGCAGAGTGACATCGCAGATTGAAGTGCTGCACTTCATTAGGATCACGCACACAGGATAAGTTCTGCCATACATCATTTTTGGAAAAGGAAAGGAAAAAAACAACAACTCGCAAGTGCCTGGTGTCAGGAAGGTCTTCAGTGCTGTCGTGCAAGATAACTATTGAGGTTGTGGGAATCATCGCGAATGTGCTCGTATAGTTAGTCGTGATTTTGACTTTTAAAGTTTCAGTACGTGTTCCTGTTAAATTGTTTTACATGAATTGGATGATTTGACAACGGAGACAATGTCCTTTCCCCTCTCTTCTCTGCCAAAAATGACTTCTTACTTGCGTCATTTCACAAACCGATATCGAACGCCGGGGACTTTGCTCTCTTGCTTCCTAAGGTCCTCCTTCATCAAGGATCTTGCAAAGTGATACCGAAAATTGAAGTGCAGAGCTCCTTCAATAGACTTTGCAATACATCATTTCAAGACAGAAAAAAGGAGCAGAGGAGAAGGAGGAGCTTTTTCTCAGAAGCACCGCCGGCGCCTCCAGAAGACAGCTCAAGTGGTTGGGATGCATCCTAGATTTCAATTTTCATTTATTATTATTTGTTATTATTATTTTTTTTTTGTATGCAAAAAATAGAAGGAATCTGCAGCCATCTTGTTCCAGTGGCTCACTGCTCAACGTCGCCGGTTTGCATGACAGCTTATTGATTAAACTTAAGTTCTAATCAGCTCTAATTGGCGTCTTGGCTCGTAATCCAATTTGGGATGAATCTCGGAAACTGGCTTTTTGGCGTGATGCAAGCCGTACAAGATACAAGCGTCGTTGTTGAGCAGTTTAGTACGGTTTGGCATGCGGTAGCAAATAGCTGAACAAGCCGGACTCTGGCTGCCATGACAGTGTTTCTTCTGTTGGTGCATCGCTTCTCCTTTAATTTCGATTGAGGGCGCATGGCCTCGTTCCTGCTCCGCCAATGGGGCGACTGCCACCAGCGGGCCCTACGGCGCTAAGTGAGCCAACACTATTGGCATCGGACCCGCTTAGTCGCCATGGCAACTCGCCGCTAGGAGCACCGTGACGCCGTCATGGGATCTGCTTGCTTCACCCAAAGTAAGTTTGCTCTGCATGCGTCCTGTTGTGCATTGTCTGCACTGTGTGGATGGCAGTTGTAAGCGTTTCCGGTTTAGCACCACCTGACGGCGAATGATCAATGTGCGGCGGTGGACCAAGGAAGGGATGGCGTGTTTTGCACAAGGCCGTGGTCCTTGAAGCAAGAATGCTGTACTAGTGTGGATTTGTAGTCGTTTACAAATGAACATGTGATGTTTTAATGCAGTGTGGTGCAGGTTTTCATACCTAAAGGGCCGAGGGCCGTAAAAATACTGCTTGGGAGTTGCGTGTTGCACCACCTTGTTCTAAATGTATTGGAACATAAGGCCAAGAGGACTAAAACTACGTATAATTTCACTATCATAAAATCTTGTTTTAGGTTAGTTTTGGTTAAGGTGCGTATGAACCAAAAGAAACATTAAGACACGTGAAATCTACACATGCTACTTTGGTGTGTCCCGATGTGTTTGTGAAATATGTGTCGAAAAATTGCCATTTTCTGACACATTTTGATGTTTCTGGCGATCGCTCAAGAGGCGGTCTGGATCCAAGGAAATTTGCGACACATGTTTCGAAACGCATGCTGAAAACTTTGTTTCAGTGTTTCCTGCGTATGTTGTATGTGTTTGTGTACGTTTCCTCTGGTGCATACCGACTGTTAGGTTCAGAGGTTTTGCCATTTTGTCTTTGCCCTTGAACCGTAGAATCGGTTCAAGGGCAAAGACAAAACAGATGCCCTAACCTAACCTAACCTAATGCACTTTAAGAAAATCGATGAATGGTAAAACGTGATGTTTCTGAACCAAACTGTTGCATCATCTTAGGTGGGTCCTTCATTAGGATGCCCTACACTACTATTCCACCATCTGAACTGTTCCATATCTACATGCACTTGTGTATAACGTAGCTGCTTCAAAGATTCTAGTTTCAAACGGAGGGCCCCAAGTTGGGCCAACTATCAGAAGTTTCTATGTATCATGCAAGCACAGAGATTTTGGAGACGTCTACCTTGGGTAGAGCATCCATGTCGAAGATTCCATGTCTGGCTTTCACATCAGACAGTTTCCAGAGTTCATTTTTACATGAAAGTCCAGCAGTTGTGCCAGGGGTTTCGCTCTCCGTGTTTCTGAGACAGGGCCGAGGGAGGAACAATCCTTAACCACATGTTCCACATTGCACCATCACTTTTCAGCCACAAGTGACGTGTTCTACTGCTAGATGACGCTGTTTGGGTTTTTCCCTGATCACAGTACCTTGGAAACGCACGAAGCAGTGGGTTGTGGGTAGGTTGGGAGAGACGAATAGCGGTACTCGTCTGAGTTTTACTAATAAAAAACAAATCATTTAAAATGTATATTGCTCTAGCAACCATGAGGTAACTGCGTTGGCATCCCAGGATTGCTATGGATACTCAAGAAACATACGTAAATTAACTTTATTCCGGTTCAACACATCCAGGTGGCGTATGATCCTTCAACAAATCTTTTACGTCATGCCATTGTGTAAATGCCATGAATAAGGTCCATATGCCACCAGGGGGTGCTAGACCTTCTGAATTTTCTCAATTTTAAGTTTGAATGTGCATTTGACGTAGAAAGTATTTGGAAAAAAAATCCTCGGTTTCCAAGAATTGGTGGTACTAATTTAACACTTTCGCATCAACACACTCTGGTGGAGTAAGGGCCTACGTTTTCATCATTTCCACTTTACTCAGTTGGAATCTTCACGATCAGAAATTGAATACCAACATTACCACACATAAAAACTACAGAATAGACTAGACTCTATTAGATTAAAGGATTGTCATGCTGGAAATGCCATGCTAAAGGTCATTCACCTCCATAGGGTGCTGAACTAAATTAAGGCTAATTGAGGTTATGTGATGCCTTCCGTGACGAAATTGGCATAAGGTCCATTGCCCCATTTCGATGCAATCCTTCCTTTTTCAGTTTTTGTTGTTGTTAATGATCAGTGATAATGTAATTTTTTTGGTAATGATTAGTGATAATGTTTTGATTTGTTGGAGATAAGTTGATTTACCAAAATATACTGAAAAACTGATCAAATTAATTCACAGGAAGCCATGGTGATTAATTTTTATTTTCATAACTTGCTTCAAACATTCCATTCATTGCAAGCAAGATTGTGAAAGTATACATTATGGTGATTTTATTTTGATAAAATATCTCAAAGAAAAGCATTGTTCTGTTTGCTTTTCTTACTTATGTATGCCAGTTTGTTACAACATCAATTTCCCTATTCCGCATTCTGAATGACTCATTGAATGAGTTAGGCATGGGAATACTCATGTTTGGGCAGAATTCGTCATTTACAGTGATGTGGAAATGGATTTATTGTGACTGACATAAAAAATTACTCAACTTTGTAGTTGTGTTTTGAAATCATTGCACACGATTTTAAAAATGAATGTTGCTGCATTTTTATTGGTACTTGTCTGGAAAATCCTCTCTCCCTTCACCTTTATTCCAAATAAGAATTGTTAACTTTTTTTAATTAATACTTTTGTGTTCCCATGCTTCTGGCAATATGTTTGATTTGCACTGATTAAAATCTATTTCTAAATCTGATTATACATTTATAGATTTTTCCAGTTGGTTACAGCAGAAGTCATGAATCGATAAGATGTTTATTCGTTTGTAGCCAATAAGATCATTGTTTGCTTTTTGATGGCAATCTAAATTATGTTCTATTATTAGTGTTATTGATTTATTGGGCTGTTTGAAATATGCCAGGGCAGCGTTTTTACAACTGCAGGTCGTTATTAAAACAATGTTTAGCTAGATGCTAAATTTAATGCTGCCCCGATTGCAGTTGTTATCAACATTAAGAAAGCTGAATCCAATTAAAGTCCTTCGGTGATGATTTAAAATTAAACCACTTAGAAATCAACGCTATTCCGATAATCAATGCTAATAGGCTCTGGCATTCATTGGCTGCATGATGGATGAGTCTTCAAAATTGGAAAAGCTGAAATGCACAAACAATTTAAGTGTTTCAAAATTTTCTGAAAATTGACTATGGCTGATCGGCTTGTAAGTGACAGACTAGGTTAAACTTCAAAGAAAATTCCTTGAGTGACACCCTGCTCGTAAAATCGTTATTTTATTATGGATGTGGTTTTGCATAACTTAATTTTGTGTTTGTTTGATAGGTGTTTTACTTCTTTCAAAATGTATACCAGTATGCCTTTCAGCTGTATTCAAACTGGTTTCCGTGAAAAGATTTCAAGTGTTTCATTGGCGATTTATCAAAATTTGGATTATTGTTTGGTGTATATTCTGATGTGCTCATTGAAGTACAGACTGGTCTCATATTGTCAATTGTGATCAACATTTCATATGGTTTTCACAACATAATCATATTTTTTTTCAAAATCTAATAATAAACTTTTAATACCCATCGTACCGAATAGAGATGAGATGGGAAATTTGATTCTCAGTAATTTAAATGAGTGATGCTGTGCCAAAAAGGCTACCAGGGTGGCCACAGGTCAGTGAAGTCAGGGAAATTAGTAAGTGGTCAGTCTTCACTCAGTCTTCCAGCAGGCCCATCCCAATACTCTCGAAATATCATTTGTTTTTGGTTTCTTTATGAAATTGTTTCTTGTCCAAAAGACAGCCAAGTTGGCTGTGTAACAATCAAAGCTGCAGTTATGTTCAGTTTGATAAATGCTCTGTTTTTAATATTCTTTGAAATTGCTTGCTAAAATTAGAAAATACCAAATAAATTGCTTTTATACGTTTCACTATGACTAAAAATGTGTATGCGTTACCGAATAAGTTTAGGTCAGGGAAATTTGGGATTTAGTCAGGGAAAAGTCAGGGAAATTCAAAACGAAAATTGTGTGGCCACCCTGGCTACTCAATTTGAATTGTGTTGGGACTTGTACAGTAGTGGTTTATAATTTACAGTAAAATTTAATATTGCCGGGTTACTTGAAAAGTATGAACAAATCAAATATAGAAAATGGAAAATAGTTATAAAATATCAATTTTGATTAAAGCAAAATTCAGTCATAAATGCCTAAAAACTGTCATAATCATCTTGAAATTAGTTGGTACATTTTTATACTAAGGGTTCTATAGAAGTAACATAGTTTAGGATTCTGCTAGAGTTAGAAGTTCGATGACTGCTTGCCCTAAATTAAGGACATGGGAAATGCAGTATTGCAGTACAGGGGATCAATGGCGAGGGTACTGTCAATTCATCAGTCGGACTTTTGACTTATAGGTTTGATAGATGCTACTTTTGTTCATCGCATGGTTTGATGTTTCAGTGTACTGAACTGAACTGAACTGAACTGAACTGAAGTGTAGCATATCCTTTGAGACGGACCCTCCGTTAGGAGGCGCTACCGTAGTG
>JAQGAE010002525.1:0-17429 GCA_034696685.1 Julus scandinavius | reverse complement strand
AAAATAGTGGATGTTTTATTTTTTCATCATATGCAAATAAACAATTTTTTTAATTAGGGCACTGGCGCCCCCCATGACGGCGCCCGGGTCAGCTTGTCCCCCATGCCCCCCCTAGCTACGCCTCTGCATGCAGTGCCATAATTTTAAACAGGGTGCACATTGTTGCAGGCCCCAAAACCAGAAGTTTACCTGTAGAAAGTAACACCATGCTTTTTTCTCTTCTTTTTGTCCATTTAGGCCGAAAGGGCTTCGACCATTGAATCCGCTGCCCAAGAGCAGCAGCAGCAGCAGTACGGCAGGGAAAATGAGCATCCACCGCCGCAACCCCAGCCGCAGCAGTCGTACCAGCAGATGACTGGAAGGAGGAGGCCTTCTCTGCTTCCGCCGTCCGCAGACTACGTCAGCACCCTCAGTCGAGAAAGGTGAGCTTGGGTCACGCTGTCCATTGGCCGTTTGGCTTTTACTTGTCCTCCTCTCCCTCTCTACCATATGGCATCTGATTATAGGGTACAGGAATTGAATTCTTTAAGGGATTCATGGAGTTCTCTCGCTTCCTTCAGAGGTTCCTTTAATTCCTTTAGGAAATTACAAGAGTTGCTTGCCTAACTTATTTACGTGTGTTGCTTAAATGGTTACGGAAGTTACTTAATTGGTTACTGGAGTTGCTTCAGGTATCCTGGAAGAGCTTTCCGGGATTCCGGGCGTTCCTTCAGGGATTCAGGGAGTAGCCTACTCCAGGAGTTACTTTATTTGTTTCGGGGGTTGCTTCAATGAGTCCGGCAGTTCCTTTAAGGATTCCGGGAGTTCCTTCAGGGATCCCAGGTATTCCACCATTTCCTCCAGGAGGTCCTTCAATTCCTTCATGGGTTTATTGTGTTTCTTCAGGAGTTATTTCAGGGATTGCAGGAATTTCTTCAGTTTCTTCGGGAGTTTCCGAAGTTCGTTTAGTTTTTTATTAGCTCCAAGAGCACCTTCAGTTCCATTACAGGGGATCCCAACTGCAGTTCTTTAAAGTGTTCCTTCAATTACTTTAGTAGTTTAGAAGTTCTTTCGGTGTTTCCTTAAGTTCCTTCAGGGATTCCTTCATGAATGAAACACTAATGTCCAGTTAAGAAACGTTAGGCTCGGTAATTTTCAGTGATTTCATTTTCCCTGCAATTCAAAACATTTTTATGGAGCGCCTGAGGTTTTCCACCCATCATAGTAATCCAATATTTCCTGTTTATATTTCTCCCCCCTGTATACAGTATTTGTGAAATTTTCCGTTATTTCTCCCGACAGCAAATTTTCCTCGTGCTGACCTTTGCACGCATTTTTTGTGCTGACATATATTGCTTTGGGATTTTTAGATATTTATTCAAATGAAAAACATCCCACTGTTGAGTCGCGCTTACAGTGTGAACACCAACTTCAACTGCTTTTCCCCTCGCGTTTCTTTGGAGGTTAAACGTTTTTGCAACATCCCGTGTATTACTTTTGATCTCTTCAAAACAAGTCAGACGAACTTATTTAAAGAATGGGCGTAATACGTGCAGTTTTTGTAGCTTTTAACTTGGAATCATTTCCGTATTTATCTAAAAATGCTTATTGTGAAAAAAACAACCTTAAGGGATTTCAGAAGTTCCTTCATTCAGTCTCTTCAGTAGTTCATTAAAATCCTTCTGTGGTTCCTCAAGTTCCTTCGGTAGTTCCTTCAACGCTTCCAGTAGTTCCTTAAGTCTCTTAAGTAGTTTCAGAAGTTACTTTAGTTCCTTTAGTCAAGTAATTTCATAAGTTCCTTCAGGGATTCCTTTGATTCTTTCAGCGCTTCCTTAAGTTCCTTCAGTCTCTTAAGTAGTTTCAGAAGTTCCTTCAGGATTCCCTTTAGTTTCTTAAGTTCATTCAGTACGCCCAGGAGTATCTCTAGTTCCTTCAGGACATCCTTTAGTCTATGCAGTACGTCCATGAGTTCCTTCTCTGGGTTCCTTAGCTCCTTCAACTCACTCGACCAGCCCTGCTTCTATAGACCTAGGACATTTCCCTTTTAACCCAATTGACATTATTTAACATGCATAAAATGTGACGTCTAGTTTTTCACACGTCCCCTCCCCCCATGTTTATGTCCATTCTTACAACTATTTAATGACTCAAATAATTACTAATTTCCTATAGCATCCACTTGTAATTAGTATGGCATGGAAAAGTACATACAACAACAACATTTGGTAGTTGATACTCATGGTGTTTTCGACTTTGCAGGCACTTGGAGAGCTACTCGTCGTACTACGAGCGTGATCTGGGAACTCCAACCGTCATCACTTCCCACAACTATCAAATGGTCATGGGCGGATCCATGGACGCTCATCAGGAGCACGTGATCCTCAAGCGGCCGCGGCTCAGCATCATGCAGGAGACGAGAGCCGACTCGCATCGACAATTGGGTATCGACACCGACATCAAGAGAGTGAGTATGATTCCTGGTACCATGTGGTAGTTATGTTTTAACCTCTATTTTGCAAAATCCTTGAGAAAACGTCTGCCGTGCATTGGTGTGGCCCCATAAATGACATTTCCCATATGCTGTACGTCCGCATGGTTGTCCCTTAACGGACAACCAAGCCATATATATGTCGAATATATGGGCATTCATGCCATACAGCGATATATATGTCAAATTTATGATATGATCATGTATGACATTACCCATGTATCCATGCAGATTGTCAGGTTTGAAATCCCCATTAAAGCTGGCAAGAAATAGCACCACGCTACCAACTGTGTTCTGTGTGCACGGATATTGTATATGGACAACTGTGGTGCGGTTCACAAATATTAGCTGCATGTGGGGTACGCCAGAACACCACATTTTCACACAGGTGGCGCTAACAAATGCGTGGATTTGAATGTGGCCAACAACACCTTCTGCAGGTGTGTTGCCATCGCTGCGGAGACATACGAGGCCAAGAACCCCAAAAACCTTGAACATGGCTGCTTTACGACCCAGACATTCTTCGGTTGTCCGTGACTTTAGCACTTTGTCCCCGCTTGAGATTTAATATTTGGGCATAATTATCACCTGCCCGATAGGATAATTTGCTCCGAGGCAATGTTGGAAAAAGTTAACTAAATAACCAAACGTTATTCATTTAGTTGCAACTAAATCTGAAAACTATTAGTTGCTAATCACTATTAGGCAACTGATTATTACAACTAATTGAGTTCCAGTTGCAGCTAACAGCTCATTTTTATTTGAGAATAAATGAGTTGCTTAAACAACAACTACCGTAAAATGTGGATACTTTAGGTCAGTTTTTGGCGTTTTTTTTTTGAAATTCTGAAGAAGTGTTTCATATATTCACGACCCGAAACAGACCAGGCCAAATAAAATCAAACCTCAGCTTTGAAAATATGGCATTATTTTTACCGTCGGATTATCAGGTGAACTGGGGTGACTTGGATATATTTAGAATAGCCAGTATCGGAGAGCCGGGAATTGGCCCATGTGAAATAGAAATTGCATTTTTTACATTAGAAAAATTGTACTTTTAATGCAGAAAAATTGCATTTCTAAAACAGAAAAATCACACTTAATGCGGAAAAATTGCTTTACTATCTCAAAAAGTCCACTTTTAATGCAGAATAATTGCATTTCTATAACAAAACAATCGCACGTGCAGTCTGTCCATTAATTGTTTGTTATATGTGTGTGCAGGTGTCGGAAAATGCAGCATAATTCACGTTGATTTTTGGTTCAGTTTTTGGTTGAAATATGCAATGAAAATGTTATATGACGAGGCTGAAGATTAGAAATCAACGAAATGACTTGGTTGTATCGGGTTTTAGCATAAAAATCGATATTTTGCAACATTTTTTTTTTTTTTTTGGCCTGTAAGGGTGTAACTTTTAGCGCACGCGATGCAACGGAAGTGATTGAATTAATTCCGTCATGTGCAAACCATGGGAAATTTGTTCCGAAACGGAAGTCAGTCAAGTGCAGAAGATGGTAAATTTGTTCCGAAACGGAATTCAGTCAAGTGCAGGAGATGGTAAATTTGTTCCGAAACTGAAATCCGTTATGTTCAAACCATGAGGCATGTATTCCAAAACAAATCAGTCAGGTGAAAACTATGGAAAATTGGTTTCAAAACGTAATGTACAAACGGTGGGATATTTGTTCCGGAGCAAGCCAGTTAAGTACAATTGATGGAAAATTTGTTATAAAACGGAAGCCATCATCTGAAAACTATGAGGCATTTGATCCGGAACAAACAAGTCAGGTGCAAACAGTGGATTTATTCCGAAAACGGAATAAAGCCAATTGAATTCCAGTTACGCGAAAGCTTTTTTGGTACTGTTAGATCATCAGTTAAGCACCACTGCAGCGTTCTTTTTAAAATCTGAGCAGAAATGGCCATTATCAAGTCAGAGAGAACTGCCTTGACCATTACAACTTGGAACCCACCTCCAACACGCATTTCACTTTTTCACCCCTTGTTTCGTAACCGTTTCCGAGGATCCCTGGACAACTTATCTCACCCCAACCCACCTTTTTCCATTCCCTCCACCTCCTCCCCCTGCATTTTTCGTTTCCCTTTCCTCGCTACTTTTTATATCTAGTTCCTCCATTTTAATAGCTTTTTTTGTTGCCTTATTATCTCACCTCCGCCATCATTTTTATTCGGAGATTTTTTCCTAAAGCAGAGCTCTCCATCTTGGTGCTACCCTCCTCGTCTCTCCCGAACCACCTCCCCAACAACTCGAATCACCATGGTTTTTCTTTTACAATGCGTGATCTGGGGGTGGTCTCCCCCCGCTGTAGTAATTGTGCCTGGGCACGTCATCGCGTTTTCATGAGGTATTATCCCTGAAGTGAAGTTTGGATTTGGTGCAAACCGGGGTCATGGGTTTTTGGGGGAGGTGCTTTGGATGGGGAGACCTGTTGGAAACCCGCGAGGGGGAGACTGGGGGAGATCCAGAGGGGGAAAAAATCGAGAAAACCAGTTGCGGTGGAGGGCCGATGACCTACTGGTGGCACTTTGCCCATGCTACGCAAGGACACTCGAAGGGCAACTTGTGTTTTAAAATGTTGGGTCACGATTCCTACAACGTCAGCCCTTTTTCTAACGCTCACTTCCCTTTCATTGTTTCATGTTTTTCGTCTTTGCGTTTTTTTTTCTTCTTCTCTTCCCCCCCCCAACTCAAGACTGGGCAAGTTTTGGATGCTGAAAACGTTCCTGTTGGCTCGTTTTGTAGACGAGTTGTTCCTCATTGTTCATTTTTTTTGGTATTTTTAGTTTTAGTTTACCCCCAAACTCAACTGCCTCTAGGGCTCCAGGTTGGGCTAGTGAAACTCTGCCAAGCGTTCAGACGTAACTTTGCCCTCCTCTTGTTTTTTGAAGTTTTTCCCACTACAGTGGAAACCTCTATATTCGCCAGAAAACTCGTCCACTACATGGTTATCCATAGTAGTAGCCCAGCAGAAAATGTACTGCGCTTTATTCAAATTAACGACAGTAAAGTGCATATTTGTCTTTATGAATGGTAGAAAAACTGCATTTTTTTGCAGTAAAAGTGCAGTTCCAAATGGCAGAAAAACTAGTTTTTTGGTTCATTATACGCCAGAAAAACTGCAGTTAATGGGCAGAGTGCAGTAAATGAGCAGCAAGAAACTACAGATTTTCGGATTAACTGCAATTTTTGTTGTTGATTATATGCCAAATCACAGAATGGGACCAACTCTACCAACTCGCGAGGTCCTAAGCAGATATCTCTAGTCAGCTATTAAATATTCTAGATTTCTATCAAAACTAAATATCCAAATTTGTATTTTATGCCTGATGCCTGTGCTGCAACTTTTTTATTTTGTACAAAGTATTTCAAGAAAAAATACATGTGAAGCGTAGGGTTCTAGCGTGGTTAAGTGTTTTAAGACAGGTGTCATGGTTAATCAAATAAGATTTAATGATACAATTTTTATAAAAAGTCAGGCAACTGGTAATAAATTGTTAAAATTTTAGTTGATTCCAATTGGGGGAAAAAATAAAAAAAAGTCTACTATATATTATACTAGAGTCAATCTTGCTTGACATTTCGCAATTTTTTTTGGGAAGCCCGGAGTTGAATGAGGTGCACGTTTTTAAAAAAAGGAGACTTCCATGGCCTTGAATCTTGGATAGCTGGACAATTTTTTTTTTTTTTTCGCGAGACCTTGGTGACGAGTGGACGACGTTATGCAACAACGAACCAACACAATTTCTGTGTACTTTTAGTCAAATGAACCTAAAGAATGCAGCCCTGGTGGCGACATAGTTGCAAAAATCAACTGGGAGGCAAATAACCCGCGAATTATTCCAAATTTATTCATGTTGCCAAATGTGTGCGAATGAAAAGTCAAAATTTATAACACGAATTTTTATGCTAATTTACCCACTTGTATTTTATTTCGCTGACTAGCTAATGAATAATTCTAGCCTGGTGATTCATTAGGCGAGATCCTCCAGTTAATGCCCTGGTTTTTCCTCCCTGTTTACCTTTCGAAATTAACATATAGGACAACTGCCGCATTGAACCTAGCTTTTACACCCGCACATTGCCATTATCTATTAAACACTACATCATGTATTGGGAGTCAGAAATGGTAAACCTGTTCACACGCTCACCTTTTTATTGATAATACACGTAGTGTTTCAAGTTTTGGTTCCTTGTTGCATATTGACCACAGTGTTGTCACACGGTGAAGTCGGGGTGTCCAGCAGCCTCGAAGTCGGGAATTATGTATGTTTAAAATTGGCGTGAAGCATCAGTTTTGAGCCTCACCACATTAGGAAATTAACGTTAATAAGAGCCTTGAAATCATTGAAATAAACTTGAATTATTTCCAGCGAATTTAATGGAGACCCTGAAAGCGTAAAAAGCTAAAATGACTCTACTATTACAATATTTTGCTATGTTTTTAAGTGAAAGTTATTAAAAAGTCCCGCAAGTATCATGGTAACCGCAAAGAATATAGTCTCCGAGGGGTGGCCTCGACCCTCGGTGACTCCACATGCCAACTTTCTCAATGATTTTCCGATTTTCTATCATTTACGGTGTTCTCGACTATATTGGCTCTCATGACATGATCAGAGTAGGTCAACTGTAGCCTGGCGTACTTAGATTTGCTGTGTATGATACGCGTATTTTTGTCCAACACCATAATCCAAAAGGATCGAGTGCTTGCTTGCTGGTCAGCTTTTCATAATACCCAGCTTTCACACCAGCCGTCACTTTGTGAATCTCCCTGATCTTGGCCATGCTGACCATCGCACTGCGTCCCAGTGTTATATAAAGTAGAAGCCCAATTATCCGTGTCGTGTGCAATGTTACGGAGTGTTCAAGAAAAGTCCCGAAATAAGAATGTTCCGATATTGCATGCCACACGCCTTTTCTCGTAGCAACTCGCATAAATAAGGCCTTTTCTTAGGTTACAATTATGTTTTTTCTTGCCACCCATTCCACTTCAGGAGCCTGCTTACAATCCTCAGGTGGAAGCCATTTCTCCCACTCTGCCGCCGGATGATTATCACCAGGAGTCGTCTCCGCTGCGGGCGTCCAGGGATGATCTGCTGCAGCAGATTACGAAAGTGGACCGGGAGATTGCCAAGGCAGAGGTGCAGATCAACAAACTAAAGAAAAAACAGGTTGGTATGCTAGGACCGACGCGAAGGCCTGTGTATTTAGGTCTTTACGTCCCGTTTTATTTTTGTTTATCTGTAACTTGCAGATGGAACTCGAAATGGTCGCTACCAAGCCGGACAACGCGAAAAGCGAGGTGGCCGAAACGAACGCCATGGACATCAGGCACCAGAGCGTGGCCCAAATCATCTATGCCGAAAATAGGGTAGGCATTCGGCGACAGGGTCATTGACAATTTTCACTAAAATTCATTAGTTTCAAATAGCTCAAATAATGTTAGATATTATGTTTGGTGATACCAAGAAGAGCAATTGTTGCATGTAGGACAGAAGTAACGTTTGTCTTTCTTTCAGAAGAAATCTCAGGACACCCATGAAGCATTAGAAAAATTAGGACCTAAAGTAGAACTGGTAATACCACACTTCTTGCATGGAGGTTATTAGCGATTTTACTCTTAACACAAATCTGAACCTATTTGTTTTATTCGTTTTAGCCTCTATATAACCAACCTTCGGATACTGCGCCGTATCATGAAAACAAGAAAAAGTAAGCGATTCTTACACATTTCTACACTCTTTCCACCATGCTAAGTTCAAACATTGGAATCCCTGAAGATGTTATTTCAAAATTTTTGGCGATCCTTATACATCCTGGTGTTTCACATATTTGGCAGTGATTTAAAAAAAATTTGAAACGATTGTTTACCCTCTTGCGGCTAGGCGCAAGCGAGTGATGCAATGCAGTTGCGATTTGTCGGGATGTTATATTGTTTTGGAACTGTACACGCGTGTGCGATCCCATCTGCTGGCTTGCAACAATATCGTTGCCAGTTGCAACTCCTGCCGATTTGCAAAACTGGTTAGATGCCAGAACAGCGTAGCAGACGTGCTTGCCCACCAGTTTTGCATCGATACCATGTCACAGATGTGCTCAGACATATTTGCAAATTTTTAAGATCATCAAACTTAGATAAAATAAGCTTGGCGACATTTGACCATGGAAAAGTCGTTCAACCAATGCCCAACCAACTTGACCAATACCAGAGTACCTGGGTAGCTGAAAACCCGAAAAATTTGGATTTCCTCTAACTAACTATTCCCCAGTCAACTATTCTGCCTTCACTCTGGCAGTTTTGCAACTTAGATATGTTTTTATTCACAGATCCGTAGCATTTAAAAAGAAGCTCGTGAACTATTTCAAGAAGCGCCAGCATGAGAGACAGATTCGGGAAAAGTACCTGACCGACACCTATAACCAACTGATGCAACAGTGGATCAAAAAAGTGGAAAGGATGGAGAACAACGTGAAAAAGAAGTACGGGCAACTGCATGAATACTACATAAATTTCTTGATTTAGGTTCTGCGTTTGGTTCCGGTTGAAATAAGATGCTTATTTTATCTTGGCTCAATATTTGAGGAATATGCTTTGCCAAGCATTTGCAACCTCACCAACCACGTCCGATTTTTCTTGTTGCACGTATGGTCAGGTGGTAAACATTTTTTATTCTATGTTCCAGGGCAAAAGAGATAAAAGTGAGGGAGTTTTACGAAAAGCAGTTTCCTGAATTGAAAAAGCAAAGAGAAGACAAGGAAAGGTTTTCAAGGTGCATATTCATTACTTTTTGTTGTAGGTGATACCGAATGAATTTAGCCGTTGAGATAACAGAGTTGGACCTGGGTTTAAAATTAGCGCTACGTTCAATTAAATGACCTTTTTGTGTTTTCATTATTTACATAATTTTTTAAAGAAAAAAAATAATAAAAAGATTGCGAAAACAGTTTTGGTTCAATGTGCATAAATAAAACTGACAGAATATCCTGGTGGTAAGAATCGTATAGGTCCATGCAGTGGAACCCACTTAAGAAGTTCCCACTTCCCGTTTATGAAGTCGAATTTGTACGTTCCCAAAATCAACCCCATAGGATTAATGTTCCCACTTAACACGTTGTCCCGTATAAGAAGTCTAATCTCATTGTCCAAAACGTACAATTATAATGTAATTTTTCCCGCTTAATAAGTTTTCTAGTTTCAATCAACGATATGTGATATGGGGAGATTTTGTTTACTTTTCCTTTTTTTTTTTTTAATTGACACATGGTGAATTTTGATATGAACTTGCAACTTCTTAAATTGCTAGGGTTGGCACTCGTATCCGGAGTGATGCCGAACTTGAGGAGATCATGGACGGCCTGCAGGAGCAGGAGCTGGAAGACAAGAAGATGCGCAACTACGCGGTCATCCCACCCATCTTGCTGGATGCCAGGCAGAGGAAGATAATGTACCACAACGAGAACTGCCTGGTGGAGGACCCCATGGCCGAATACAAGGAAAGACCGCTGCTGAACATCTGGACAACTACGGAGAAGGACATCTTCAAGGAAAAGTACCTGCAACACCCCAAGAATTTTGGCCTCATTTCGTCTTATCTGGAAAAGAAGGTGGGTTTCTTTTTGTCTCTGTTTCTTTGCATGTTTATCGACATTAGAATTTTGGCTGATTGTTGTTTCTACGTAGAGTGTTGCCGACTGCGTACAGTATTATTACTTAACGAAGAAAAACGAAAATTATAAACAATTATTAAGGAAGCATAGCGCGCGGAAAAAGAGATTTGCCAAACCACAGCAAACCACGACGCAACCTCCAACCAACCAAGTAAGCATGGTCTTAATCTAATGTGTCATCGTGTTTCATACGAAACCAGCTATTTGCTTTTGTTTGCTTAACTTTTCCACACTTTTTTTTTTGTTTGTTTTTTTGTTAATGCTCTGCAGCCTGCCGGGGTCATGACTCGCCAAGGAGCATCCACGGCGCCAACAGAAGACAGTTCCAAAACGGTAGCTGCCAGCAGCAATGTCCCCAATGCCAACGGCGGGGGCGCCGGTGCCAGCAGCAATGGCAATGCTACAGCGAACAGTGCCAGCGGCATTGGGCACGGGAACAACAATGGAGTGTCTAACGCCAATTGCGCCAGCAAGGAGCCAAACATGGAGAAGGAGATGCAGCAGGAGGGCAGCGAGACGACGTGCGAGAAAATGGATATCAAGGATCAGGAGGCTGAGAAAGACGTCGACAAAGATGACGATTCGAGCGCCGGTGAACAGTCAGAAGATAACGAAGGGACGACGGACAGCCAAGGTAAGCAACCGGCGGTCACCGTCCGTTTCTTTTATTCACCCGGGATTCAGGATCTCGTTTTTAAAAATCTGGGTCGAAATTCTGCCGATTGTTACTTAAGAAAGTTGTTAACAGATCGAAGTGTACTGCGGAACCGCGATTATCCGAATCTGAACCAACCCAACCTTGGATAGATAGCCGAAAACCCGTACAATACGTTTCCCCAATTTGTGTGGAATTTAAAAAAAAAAATTAAAAGTAACATTACATAAAATGGGAAAAGTACGTTTGTGTTTTCTATGTAGAAAGTTACGGGAATTGATGCAGTATTTAACATCATTTTAAAAGCTAGAATGAATACAGTGCATTTCTAACTTTTTAAAAAAACGCCTTTATATTTATATATTAAAGAAAAATTGTGGCACACATATTTTGCATCGCACATGGCTCTGATAACATTGACACTTGAATGTTCGGGGTTTGGATAATTGTAGCTGTGCAGCATTCGATAATTGAAATAATTTGGAAATTAACCTAACTTAAACTTTGCGCAATTCATGTATTTTCTTGTTTGCAAAATTGCAAACTGCAACATTTTTATTTTCGTTAACCAAGGAGGCGGCCTTAATATCGTTTTACAAGTCTTTTTCGGTTAAAATGTAAAATACGCAAGACCCTACATCAGACTGACATGACTGTCTCTTGGCCCCTTGCATGTGAGAGTTGTTTACGGGGTTTTCTTCAGTAAGATTCTGAATCCGCAAATTGGCAATTGGGATACTCATGGTTTTGTTGCTAAGTGGATCTGTTGCTGTTGACTCGAATGCACAGTCTAGCAACATAGTACTCTTGTGGCACTTTCGGTGTGGAAACAGTTTCCACAAGTTTCTGTAGGGATTTTAACATAATAGCGACATTTAAAGACGGAAGTAGTTTTATTTAACAAGGAAATGGATGTACAGAACACAATTCAGGATGAGTTCAACATGATTTTTTTCACATTTCTAATTTTACGTTTCATTCCACTTCCTGCGAGTCTTCTCCACCCTCGTTGCAAATGTCCGTCGTGCTGGCATTGTCGTCTTCACCCTCGCTGATGGCGTCGCTGCTGTTGTCCTCCTCGCTGCTGCCGCTGGCATATCCTCTACCTTCCTCTTGTCTCTGCCGCCGCCTCTTCTGGTGGCACGCCCTCCTGTGCTTGTGTACGAAGTAGTACGATGGGAACTTGCAGCCGCATACCTTGCACGGGTAGAAGGGCACATTGATCTCCAGGGGCTTCCGGCCGTCTCCTCTGCCAGCATCAGTCTCCCGCTCCGCCGACGGTTTGCTCGTCTCTAGCACCGGCTCGCGGTGGGGCGCCCTTTGCTTCCGTCGCCCGTATTGCCCGTCTAGCGTCAAGGGATTCAGGTGGCGCCACCGGTGCTTCAAGTAGCAGCAGCGGCTCTTGAACGAGTGTTTGCAGTGAACGCAGTGGTAGAGGAGTCCCGACGAGGAGCTGGGCTTCTTCTCCACCGGGCTGACAGTGGCCTCTCTGGAAGGGGAGGATGGACTATCGGTCTTCTCCACCGTGGTTTGGCAGCAGGTACTGAAGCTGGACTTGGTCTTCGCTTCGGGCGGGTCGCCACTCCAAAGGAGAGGGCGCGTCGACTCATCCTGTGCGGTGGCTGCGGTCATCATGATGACCAAGCTGCAGTTCTCATTGAGGACCCGCTGAAACTTGACCGGCCCGTCACAGCAGGCGATGTCGATTACTGCCTTGACGGAAGCCGTCCCTTCCTTGGGCGGAAGGTCATTGCTGTCTTTATCGTTGCCGCCACCTTCAGTCTCTTCGGCTCCTTCGTTAGGGTTGAACGTCGGGCATGGTGTCGACGCTGTCGAAGATTGCTCGCGTGCAGAGCCGGACGAATACCGCGTGCCGGAGGATGGCGCCGGCGAGTGACGTTCTTTTTGATCGGTTGTTTGATCGGCAGCCGGGTTTAAAGGCATGATGCCCGAAAGGCAACGTAGGGCCCGGGCGGCGATGAAAGGACCAGCTTCCGCATTGTCGTTCGCCGGCCGAGGATGTAATTCCAAGGGATGGGAGTTTGCGCTTTCGTATTCCTGATGGCGAGTCTCTGTAGCGGACGACAAAGGTACGAATCTGACGTCGAAGGAGTGTCGAGGGTACGTCTGATACGGGGTAAAGTATGCAGGCGTACCAGTGGTGGGGATGGGACGCACAATCCCGGTGTGGTGCGGCGGTGGTGGCGGCAAGACCTGCGGAAAGCGTTCGGGAGACAAGGGCACGGGGTAAAGCCCCACCGATGGATAGCCGAAGAGCCGCTGTAGCTGTAGTAAGTGGCTGTGACAGGCGTCAATGGCGCGCTGCATGCGTAAAAGTTGGGCACCGAAGAGCAGGTCGGCAACGCTGTGCGCTTCTAGGCGCAGGCGCGAAGAGTACATGAAGTCGAGCAGCACGGCAAATAGCTTGGGCGACATGGACGGGATGGACAGGGTGAGGAAGAGCAGCTCTGGTAACTTCTGAGAAGAAGACGGCGCCGAAGGCTGCAGGGACGATGAGGCTGAGTAATCGGCCAGGATGCACTTGAAGTAGCCGCTGTGAGCCGCCAGCACCGAACGGTGGGCGTGGAAGCGATGACCTGCTACCTGGACGACGATGTCGACCGGAGGCGCCGAAGGGGCAAATGGCGAAGCCAGGGCCTCGTACGATGTTGTCGGCTGGGCCCATTGCGGCCGGAAGGTTGCTGGAGGAGAACAGGGCGCTGGAGGCAGTGTCAAGCCGCTGCGTCCCAGCATAGTTGGCCGATGGTCAAGTTGTCTTTCCGAGGTTCTAAAATTGGAATGATGGATTCTGTTAGCCTGCAATGTGGAGCTGGGATTGGCAAAGCATGTTTGGGGACAACATGTGTGTACAGGGTTCCCCCCGACCTGGAATAGTTAGGGAAGTTGGTTAGACCTAGATAAGCCAGGGAAAAACTGTTTATTTAAAAGTCATGGAAATTCAAAAGAGTACATTTGCTTTCACATACCCAGTTATTAGTTATCACAAAAACCAAGAGATTTTAACTCATTATTGACATCATTTTGCATAAATGAAAATTGACATCATCTGGTCTTTTTTCTAACCTCGTAATAAATCCAATTTAATTAGTCGTCATTTTTAATTCGTATAAATTCAGATACGTTTACAAGTTGAATTCAGTTGGTCAATTGCTGAAAATTGTAAATTGTGTTCTAAAATGTTTTTTGCACATCGTTAACATCAAGTTGTTATATCTTCGTCAGGATGGTCAAGGTTGTTTTAAAATCGAAAAAGTCAAGGAAGTTGAGAATTTCAGTACCATATATACAGGCTAAACGCAAATATGGTAAAATCAAACCAGGGATTTATCAATTAATTTAAGTTGTTTTGATAATTACTTTTAATTTTCATTTCAAACAGTTTGCAAAACCAACCAGGGGGAACTGAATCTGTATCAGATACTCTGTAATTTCTGTCCACTTACTTTTGCGACAGTATTTCGGAACCTTTTGGGAATGATGTCCGGCCACCGTATGGACACTGGCAATTCCTCCCGGAAAGTGGTTGCTCCTCCAAGAAGCTGTTTCAAAGAGGTTTATCTGCTAACTTCCCCTAACTTTCACACTTGGTTGTGTTATTCCAGAATCACGGATATGTGGATAGCGCTCGCGAGGATCGTTGGCCACTTAGTGGCTCCGATGGTTGGCGTGCGAAGAACGTTTCCGACAAAACGATTCCAAGCGCGTGGTTTTATCTCTATGGCACCTACCGCTCGTCGTGCCTCCTAGTGCCGTCTACCGAGTTTTACCTGCAGAATTCTGTTTTTTGTTATTTTGAGTTTGCGTTTGGCTACTCCCCCACAACGCAAACACGGGTTTCTTTTAGAAGGGGGAGAGAACCGTTGTGATCCCCTGCTGGATTTCTGTTGACACATGTTTCTAGGGGATTGCCGCAATCCCTCTGCTGCCACAGCAGTGGAATTGCCAGCTCAGCGGATGGGAGAATTTGTTTTGCGACATGGATGATGCGTGGCTGGACGAATCACGGAATCGGGTCAGTTTTCGTTCACTCGAGACTTTTTGACCGATCACTTCTTTTGCCCATTGTCTCTGCTAATGACATCACGAGTAGACTGATGTTTGTTTCATCAGTGCCTGCAGCCGATGAATCTTTCGCTGAAAATGCGCGTATGTCAGCTGAAGATGATTTTACACAATCTTGGTTTGAGCCGAGGAAAACTGTCACTGGTTTTAGTTTCACTCCATCAGGTGGCACCAAATGAGTGGTCGAGTCCACTGTCAATCCATAACCATCTTTACGTTTTTCTTGCTTGAACCGATCGCTACAGCAATTCTTGAACTTGCGCACGGACGGCGCAGTTGGCGAAATTATTTTTAAACCAAACTGGTGGACACTGAAGCTCAAAATCTCAAACAAACCCACTTCCCATTCCTGTTGGCAGTAATTTCTAAACAGCCCTTAGTTAAAAAAACATGCTTCACAGCAACGAGTTTTTTTTTCTTTTTTTTTTTTTCAACACTGAGGTGAATGTCGAAGAAACATTAGGCATCCTCAGTGGTGCAGGTGCACTCAAAGTTTGGTCTCAATCCAGTAAAGTTCCGGAGACGTTCTGGGCTGAAGCCATCTTCGGTACCGTCTTCCAAATGAAACTATATCAAAGTCACTATTTAAACAGGTTCTTTAAATAAACCTGACGCTGGCAGCCATTTTGTGTTCATCGAGAATGGCACATATAATGGGAAAGAGTTTGTCAACCATGATGAACCGCTGCTGGAGAGGTTTTGGGGCGATGCCATCTGTGCGGCAGCACATATACGGAACCATCTTCCAAACCGAAGTTTAGTAAAGACGCCATTTGAACAGGTTCTTTATCTGATGGTGGCAGCCATTTTGAGTCCACCTACAAATGTTCGGTAACTCAGCGCGGTCGCTCGGTATCACTCCACTCTTGATTTATATCTCAATTAAATCCGTTTTCCCCCTCCATATTTTGGTGATGGCGTGCTTCACAGTACTTTAAGCCCTAACACCGAATGCCCATTTCGTTTTTGTTTGTTTTGGCATCACAAACACTCCTAATTAGACGCTCATTATCCCACCTCCCCTTCAGGTGGTGGCGCTGAGATCCCTGGTTTTTTATTAGCTAGTTTTTTCTCCTGATTGTGGATTAAATATGCGTGCGTTACATTTCAGAGCAAGGAACATAATCGTAAACTCAACGGTCCCAGTCAACACACTGACACACGCCACGGGATGGCGCTTGTGGTGTTTTTTTGTTGTGGCTTGTTTTCAGATTAGTGAGAAAGGTTTGTCATACAGATTCCCAATTTCCAAGAGTAACTTCAAAAGATTCCAACGTATCCGCACTGGATGCATCGCAAGTGAATGAATTAATTCCATATTAATGTGCATGGAAAATTTGTTCTGAAACGGAAGTCCGCCATGAGCAAATAATGATGAATGTAATCCGAAACGAAAGTCTGTCAAGTGCAAGTCACGTAAAATTTGTTCCGAACATAATCAAAAAATGGTAAATTTGTTCCGAAACGGAAGTCAAACATAACCAAACAATGGCAAATTGTTTCTGAAACGGAAGCCAGGCATAACCAAACAACGGCAAATTTGTTCTGAAACGGAAGTCCGTCATGAGTAAACAATGATGAATGTTTTCCGAAATGAAAGTCTGTGAAGTGCAAGAGACGTAAAATTTCTTTCGAAACGTATGTCCATCAGGAGCAAATGATGGAAAATGTGTTCCGAAACGAAAGTCCGCCATGATGGGGAACTTGTTTCGAAATGGAAAGTCTTACGATAGCAAAGAATTTGTATTTTTTAATATATATATTTTTTTTAATTGAATGTCTTATGTACAAAATACCACACCAAAATTCCAAAGATGATAAGGCATTAAGAGCACGTGTTTCAAAAATATTCGGAGGGATCCACATGATGTTTTCTGAATTTTTTTTATTCAAAAAATTAAACATTCCAGGTATGGTTTATTCCAGCACGCAAAAGCTATCCACGTTAAACGTAAAACACTTGGACACGACGAGAATGATGTTATGATTCCATCCGTGTTGTAAACGCTGATTTGGATCGAGAAGTAAGGGACATGGGCGGGGGGGGGGGAGGGATTTCCCCTCTTCCACCCTCTCCCTCCCCCTAGATAGGGATCGCGTTTTGTTTGAACGCCGAGCAATTTGGGCAAATGTATTTAATTAAATATAAATTGTAATTGAAGGGAGTGATCTGTCGCACTATTTACACAGTAAGCAGGTAATTTCGATAAAAGCTTGGCTTTGCTCTCTGCCTCCTCTCCCCCAGATGCCCCCAGCGGATTTGTTGTCGCTGGATGTCGCTGTTGCGCTTTTTCCATATCAGACATTGATCATTGCGCCGCTTACAAACTGCGATTGGAGGAGGAGATGAGGGACCAAGAAGCAATGGGATGTTGCAGTTATAAGTGCTTACAGAAGCAGTAATAGAAGCACTCTTGGAATATGCTGTAGATACGTCTTTTAATCTTTTGTAGGTAGTGTTTAAGGGCCGGTTGCACCAACAAAGGTTAAATAAAGGTTAGCTAACCTAAGGTTATATAAAACCACGAGTTAACCT
>JAQGAE010002524.1:0-17432 GCA_034696685.1 Julus scandinavius | reverse complement strand
GTTCATTGGGGACGAAAAAATGTTACTCTTCTTACAGATGATATGCATTTCGGTTCAGGTAGGAAAATGGGATAATGCAATACATATATATGTTGCATAAAATATTGTTGCCTTTTATGAAGTTATACCATTTACAGATGAAACGAATATGGTTACCTAGTTGTATTTAAAAAATTCAAATTGTACATTATTAGGTTCATCCAAAACAAATGTCGTTGAATGGTTTAAATCAAAAGACATTGTCATGAATCTCAAGACAATAACTACATTGCACGATAAAGAATTGAAAAAGGTTTCATCCATTTTAAGTGAAGGAAGGGATTTCATTTTAATTTGCCAATCAAACCTCACTAGCGAACTTCTGAGTATGGTATATATACATTATTCTAATCTCCGCTTTTTTACTTAAAAACTATTAAATTCACATTTTTGTGCATGCACTTTCAATGTACAGATGTAAGACAAACATCAATATTTTTTAGGAATCTCAGTCCTCTGAATTTTTTAAGAACTACATCATTGTTGGTTCGTCACCATCAAAATTGTTTAAACACTTAACCCCGTTTTGGAGTCAGTTCATCCTCGTTTCAGCGACTTATTTTGGGGTATTTAAACAATAAATATAAGTGTGATATATTTTTTTATTAAAACAAAAAATATATATTACAACTTTAAAAAACTAAATAAAAAAGTCTGTTAATCATATTTTCAGAAAATCTATGAAGAGCTCTTCGTTAGTGAAATTAAGTTGTTTCATATGGCATACATAAATTACACAAATAGTTGGGAAATGATCAAATTTGCAAATTGGACATCTGAAAAGCGATTAAACTTACTGACAGATTTTGATTATCATGATGCTGATGTCAAACTTAAAAATCAAAGTATCAAAATAGCTGCGGTAATTATGGATTTTTGAATAGACTATGCTGAATTCGGCTCGATAAATTACGCAGATTTCTATTGCATGTTAAATATACAAATGCATAATGCTAAAAAAGTTTATTCTGCAAGTTTTTCATTTGCAGAGAAGCTTATCGGACTGTGGAGATAATTACAGAAAATTAGATTTAAAATCAGTATCAATACACCTTAATTTCAAGTAAGAGTGTCAAAAATATGAAAATAACTCGAACTTTTAAACAATGTCAAGATTTAAACATAATTTTTCATTTGCAGTATGCAGTGCATTGCACCAGAAAAACCTTATTTTGGTATAGACTTGGGAAATGGAACGTTCGATGGAGTCTTAGGATTATTACAAAATAGAGTGAGTGTAGGTATTTGTAGTTTAAACGAATACGAAATGTCAGGGAGTTTATAGATGATTTTAATTCTATTGTAGGACGCAGATACTTTCTCAAACACATTTTATCCACAACTCAACAGATTTGCTATTATTCGTTTAGTTGCCCCTCAAACATTCTCTATAATGACCATATGGTATCGGCAAGCTGATGCGACAATATCCCACTTTGCCCATGCATTAGCTTTTAACTGGTCAACTTGGGCTACTGTACTAGGTACACTAGTTACTCTTACAATAGTCTTGGCATTTACATTTATCAAAGTTAATATTTTGAGGTATGGAACATTTGAACGACGAAGCAAATGGATTTTCACTGGAGATATGGTTATTGATAGTAAGTGAACAAGTAGCTTTGAATGATATTGGTTGACAAGGCCTAAAATGCAATAAAACATTTTATATTTTTAGTTTTGAACGAGATGCCTGGACCTTCCAACAAAATTCTATCGGGGGTTCTTTATCTATGGGTTCTTCTGTTGTTTGCTCACTACAATTCGGTGTTAAAATCATTTCTAATTAACAAGCATCGAGAAATTTTATTTACCAGTTTGGAAGACATTGTGCAGCGAAAAGACTACCGAGTGCTTATAAAAAGAGGAGCCCTTCTTCACAACTATTTTATGGTATAATGATGTTTTCATACAGTGCAAATACTCGTGGTTATCTCCTGTTCAACTAATTTGCTTTTCAGATATCAGACGAAGAAGTTCATAAAGACATTTTTCAACGTGTTCAATATCATCCCGATAATCTGATTACCAATTATCAACAAGTTATTGATTTTCTCTGCAACGAAAAAGCGGTATTCATCGAATTCAATAAAGAGGTGGAAAGGGCATTAGGTGATGGCGCTATAACCCCATTACCCTGTAAATTGGTCAAGAAATATCAAGTCCATTTTACAGCGACTACGTTTTCTTCGTTTCGGAAGGATTTTCCCTACGAAAGTATATTTAGAACAAAGTAAATAGAAATTATTTCATTTTTAAACCCTAGTGGCCATAATTTTAATTACAATTATATAATAAGTTACACGGTATTACATAAACCGTTTCAGATCTTTTGTAGTTTGCGATTTCAAAATACAGTAAATAAGTGCCTAATATATTAAGCACATTAGTGTGCAATTTTGTGCAACATTACCACAATGTAGGTTTTTAAACACATGCTTGTGTGTGTTTTAAAAACACACTACTGTGCAGAATAAAAAACTGATAAAATTTAACACAAATTGCTGTGTATTTTATCGAAAATTACACGTTGATGTGCATAAATACACATTTTGAGTTTTCAGTGTAGGAGCTGGAATGTCTGGTTTTAATTCGAAGTTAATCTGTCCTTTTTTTTATTATAGACTATTGAAACTTTTTGAAGGAGGTGTATTCAAGCGCAGGTTCCAAGGAAGAATCCATAATACTAACGACGCTGCTTCAAGCAACTTTGCATTAACACTATCACATACATTGACTCCGATTATTGTCCTATCTGCAGGAATAATTTTTTCAATGATTGCCTTGTGTGTGGAGTTATGTTTACATCGTCTACATGAACTAAAACATAATTAATTTTCGATTGCAAACTTTGTCTACAGGAATTTGAAAATGGAAATCATTAATAGAAATGTATTTATTTTAGCGGTTTCAAATATGTATAGCATGCATACAATATATAGTTGCACAAGATGCCGTCTTTAGTGAAGCAAAGTTCAAATGTATTTAAGTATTATTAAAGGAAACAAAGTTTTGTTAGTTCCAAAAAATTGGTTTGCCACGCGATCAATATCACCTAGTGAATTTTATAATATGTCGTATTGATTTTCCATGTATCATCAATTACAGTATTTTGTAGTAAATTACACTCACTTTAGTAGTTTTAAAGATATTTGATATCATCAAGAAGATTACTTCAAACACATTATTTTTGAATTTTAAGACGTATTATTAAGTAGTGTAATACTCTTGAATCAAATTATCTTTGCATATAGTATTGGAACGTATTAAATGACTATCATCTGCAACAAAATTACAGTTTTCATTATACAGTATACAACAACTGATAAAACAGGGTACAAACTATCGAATTCTTCATATATTATCCCACATTCAATATAGTTTAATATTCGGTATAAATTTTAAAACTTCACAAATTTCTTAAGCTAGAAAATAAGTCAAACTGATATTGAGTTACAATAAAATACACAACAAGAAACTTTAGTTTTGAAGATATGTTATTTGAATTTTTTATACGTGTAATTTTGTTATTGCAAAGCATTCTTGGTTATGATACGAGAAATGGATATAAACTAAAAGTCAGACATTTTTTCCTGAGACGAGGTACAAAAGAAGTGAATGCTTTTTATATATTAAGATTATTATATTCGTGCATAATAAGACATTAGTAATATAAAGGAAAATTATTTTATTTTGACTTCAACTTGTAAAACAATGAGAATATTTTCAAAATATTACCTACTGCTTATCGCAATTATTAACGTTTCGACTACAACTTACTGCCAAAAATATGACTGGAAATATAATGACGGTAAGTATCATTTTAATGAGCTTTTATTCGTGGATTAAAAGCATAATAAAACAAGAATATATTATGTAAAACAATTGGAAGTACCTTAAACAGAGATTCGATTGTATTTATATTTAATCTGGCTTATTCATAGATTTTAATGTTCAGAAATTCATCAATTATTGTTTAAAACAAAGTATAGTAGAGCTGGTAGGATAAATATAAACACAATATTGGAATTTTATTATCTCAAGAGTGTGGATTAGCTATCCAAATTGGAATTTTTCATTTTAATTTTATATAATTATGCATTAAATTTAAATTGTTTATATCTGATTCCCCTTAAACACTATTCAAACATGAAGCATGCCACTTTATGGCATCAAGAACTAGAAATAATGTTTAAAACCAGGTACCAGGTGGTACAAATTCTCGATAGTTGAAAAGCTTAACAAGTACATAATTTTGAGCAATTTATACATGTATACAGCGTTACATGAAGTTGAATATAATCAACGAAAGATTTCAAAGATAAACAAAGAATTCGTGCTTAGAAATGCTCATTCAGGTGTGGAAGTTCATCCAGGGTTCAACCTAATACTCTCATGTGTACTGGATCTTCTGATTCACTGGGGACGTGACAAAGTTACTCTTCTAACAGATGATATACATTTTGGATCAGGATCAGGTAGGACAATTATATCGTTAAATCCTTAAATTATAAGAATATCGAACTAGGGGCTGTTTTCGCGGTCTTCAACAATAGGTTCCAGGAAAATATTTGAATACAGATCCTCCAGTTTGACCAAGAATTTCAATTATGATGAAAATTTGTATAAAATTCTCATTTCACAGGCATAATTTCTTAACGATGCATTTAGAGGAACTTGTACGAGCAGTGTAATTAGTAACTCTACTAAAATATTAAACATAGTGTAATAACATAACGAAATAACAACTGTTTAAAAAGCAAACCCAAACATAGTTAATAAATGATATTATTTATATGCAACGAATATGTAAAAGAAACATTTTCTACTAGTTTCATCAGGAAAAAATTTGATCGGATGGTTTAAATCAAAAGGCATTGCTATTGATATGAAGACAATAACTAGATTGCATGGGAAAGAATTTACAGAGATTTCATCAATACTAAGTGAAGGAAGTGATTTCATTATAATGTGCCAATCAAATCTCACTGAAGAACTTCTCAAAGTGGTATGTTTCTATTCTCAAAAATTCAAAACCATTGAATTAACAAGACGTTCACGTACTCTGTGTGTATTTAGGAGAGAAAGGTAAATATTTTTTTAGGAATCACAACCCACTGCGATTTTTAAGAATTACCTCATTGTTGATTCGAAGACACCAAAACTGTTTGACAATTTGGAATCAGTTTATGAAAAAAATAGTCAGTTCATCCTTGTTTCACCGACTTATTTTGGGGTAATTAAATTAATAACTCCATCAGTATGTCATAATTATCACTGAATTAATTTGCTATTAATCATTTTCAGAAAAATTATGAAGAGTTCATCGCTAGTGAAATAAATTTGTTTCATATTGCCTACATAAATTATACAGATAGTTGGGAAATGGTAAAATTTGGAAGTTGGTCATCCAAAAAGAAATTAAATCTTCTGGCAGATTTTGATAAATATGATGCTGATGGCAGACTTAAAAATCAAAGTATTAGAATAATTAAGGTAATTAAAAGTGTGCGAAAAATAATTGATATTTGTATTTAAAGAACTCGCCAGTACACACAAAATTATTCAATCTCTAAAATAAAATTCTTGTTCGCAGATAAACTTATCTCGTTGCGGAGAGAATAACAAAAACTCAGAACTGGCAGGATTAGCAATAAATCTTAATTTCAAGTAAGAATATTTGATATTGAAAAATCCCACTGCTTGTTGTCCTGTAAATAAAATAATTACAATATTGAGTAAATGTAATTATGGCACTTGCTTTTCCATTTGCAGTGATCAGTGTGTTGCACCAGAAAAACCACATTACGGCATTTACTATGTCAATGGAACTTTCGATGGAATCATAGGAATGCTACAAACTAGGGTGGGAGAAGATATTTTCAGATTCAAAAAATAGCCGAATATAGACAACTTTCATATTATTTTGATCTCATTATAGGACGGGGATATTGCTTCATGCAATTTTTATGCACAACCAAACAGATGGAATGCGATGAGATTTTCTGCTCCACTTACATTCACTACAATGACAATATGGTATCGTCAAGCTGATGCTACAATATCCTCTATTGCCCATGTATTAGCTTTCAATAAGTCAACTTGGATTGCTATTGTGTGTACACTACTTGTGCTTACAGGAGTCTTGGCAATTGCATTTATCAAAATTAACATGTTGATGAATGGAAAATTTGAACAACTAAAAAAATGGATTTTCACTGGAGATATGGTCGTTGACAGTAAGTTAATAAGTTAGTTTGAATGATAATGCATGATCCGCCCGCATATACAATATAGCATTTTACGGTTTTCAGTTTTGAACAAAATGCCTGGACCCTCCAACAAAATGCTCTCGGGGGTTCTATATCTCTGGGTTCTTTTGATGTTTGCTCACTACAATTCGGTGTTAAAGTCATTTTTAATTAGCAAAAATCAAGAAATTTTATTTACCAGTTTGGAAGACATTGTGCAGCGAAAAGACTACCGAGTACTTATTAAGAAGGGAGCACTTCTTCATAACTACTTTATGGTATAATGATTTTAATATATGCACGTACTGTATGCATTTCACTGATCTGTACTGATTTGCATTTCAGATATCAGACGAGGACGTTCACAAGGCCATTTATCAACGTATTCTAAGTCATCAAGATAATATGATTAATAATTACGATCAAGCTATTCATTTTCTCTGCAATGAGAAAGCGGTGTTTATCGAATTTATTACAGGGGTGGAGTTGAAATTAGGTGATGACGCTGCAAACTCCTTGCCCTGCAAATTGGTCAAGAAATCTCAAGTTTATTTAACAACCACTTCGTTTTTGGCGATTCGAAAAGATTTTCCTTACGAAAGTATATTTAAAACAAAGTAAATAACAATTCTTTTATTTTTAAATGCTTTTTTAATCTGCTATTTATTAAAGTGTTTTTTTTTATTTTACTGATAGAATTTGTGTTTTACGTTTACACGCTTAATGTATTTCATAATATCTAATTACAAACGTGTAATTAGATAGGATGAAACACTTGGCATTTTATTCTCGCTTTTGGTTTTCATCTTAATAAACCTGTCTTTTTTATTATAGAATATTGAAGTATTTTGAAGGAGGTGTGTACAAGCGTAAATTCCAAGCAAAAGTCAGCAAAAAGATCGAAGCTGCTACTGAAACCTTTGCATTAACTTTATTACATACATTAACTCCGATGAGTATTCTATCCGCAGGTTTAATTTGTTCAATGATTGCCTTGTGTGTAGAGCGATGCTCATATCGTCGACAGCAATTAAAACATAATTAATTTCTACTTCTCTTTATTGAACAATGCATTTCAACTAATGATAGTCGAAATAAATTTAAATCCCAATTATAGTGGTTTTAGTTATGTAAACTGCACAAAATAAATATTTACATTTTCAAATATGCGCTTTTCAATATTAGCTGAATTTTATGTATATATTGTTAGAGGAATTATTTGTAGAGTACGAGTATATTGCAGAATAATGTGTAATTGAATATAATATTGCTTAATTCTATTCTCATATTTTGAAGTATGGTGCTAAAATAAGCAATAACAAAATTAAAAAGACATATGCTTCTCCATCATCATTGTAGCGATTGTCTAATTTCGAAATTCATCTTTAAGAAAATCATTATATATACTTTTGTGAGCATATATTTAGACATTCTTTATGCCCAAAAAGGTGATTTTAATTACTATAGATGTGACTGCAATATAAAAATAAATATTTCAAAATAAATTGTAGCATTTAAATCACATGAAGCACTTGTATACATCCCTCAAAGAATAATTTAGCAATTGTAGTTAGATTTCTTGACTATTGTTACCGAAATGCATATTCTGAAACAAATATTGTATTAATAATTTTCAATGATATATATATAAATGTTATGCATTTGTCAACAAATACTGTATACGAATAAATGCATGATTAAAATGGAAATGTTTGCGACATATTTTTTTTTAACTACAGAAGTTTCTGGTAATATAATCCCAAATTGTTAAACTCTTAAGGCATCAGCAGTTCAATGAAATTTTATTTGGAACAACCGGGAAAAACACAACTGGAAAAGAATAGTGAACGACTGCACTTGAATTATTATGAGTATAGACACTCAATATTTGCATTTCATCAAAGTTCTCATTAAACATTAATTCTTATTTTCTGTATAAGGTAGCCTTAGGTAGGGCAATTTATATATAAAAATCGAGTACTTTAGATATAATTACTTTAGATTAGTACTTTAGATTAATGCTATTATTAGCTATGGACTGTATGGAAGTATTTCGTAAACTTTTGTTCCAGGTAAGTTATAAAAGTCAGCGTAAAGTGACTAAATAACGCTTCCATTCAAATAGTCTTCACATTCACCATTTCCAGATTCACATATGTATCTTTAGCTGGTTAAACATTTCTATTTATTGGAATTTCGAAAATTCTTATTTATATAAAACACATTTTCGCATTTTAAAAACAAAATCATCATTTCATTTAACGTTCATTTTACATATTTTTTAAGGAAATACAGTGTTTCTTGTTTGAAAAAACGTTGCTGTCACGCAATCAATGTCACCTATCGAGTTTGAGAAACTCGCATGGATTTTCCACATCTCACCAATTATTTGGTGGAAAAAATATTCTGCTATGATGCTTTTAAACGATATCTGATATCGTCAACAAAACTAATGCCAATGATGATAGTTTTATCAAACTTTATTTCGTCTATAATATTGGAAGGTATCAAATAACTAAGAAATTATAAGTAAATTACTGTTTTCATTAAAGACAACCCCTAATAAGACAAGTTAGAAACTAATGCATTCTTCATATAATAATATATATAATCTGTTCATATATAATGCACTTTCAATGTAATTTAATATTCGTTATTTTCTATACTAAAACTAAAAAAAAATGTTCCCAAACAACAGAAAAATTGGTATAGGTATAAAGGATGATTGCTGCTAGGATTAAGTTGTACGAAAATTGCTTACAAAACAATATTGGATATTTGTGGCTTTGGCCATTAGATATTGTGATTTTCACATATTTTTGTTAATGCAAAAATTATTGATTTTAACTAGCTGCAAGGACATATGCCAACAGTTTTTTTGGAGACGTCATTTCTGGCGGTCTAATCACTAAAAAAGTGAAGGCGTCTTAATTAAATTTGACTATTTCAAGCAATTCAAGACTATCGTTATTTTTATTTTTTTTAATTGCTTATTTTGACTATCCAGGTAGATTGTAAAACAATGAGAATACATTCAAAGTATTCCCTATTGCTTCTCGCAATTATTAACACACCGACATTGTTTTACTGCCAAAAATATGACTGGAAATTCAACGATGGTAAGTATCATTTTAATGAGTTATTTGAATAACATTTTATGCATGGAGATGAAATTAAAACATGACTAAGACGCGTACCCATTTTATGGCTCTATAAACAAGAAACTGCATAATCTTGCGAATCAGCATGAATAATTAATGCTGTTATTTTGGTTTGGTAATCTCCTATAAAATCTTTTTTTCTGTATCTAACCCAAGTTCGTTAGAAGCTTTAGTTGAGCAATAGTATTTCAGAAATCCGATTCCAACACAAACTGAAATTCTGTCAAGGACATTGAAAATTTTCAACGATGATTTAACAGGTTGTAGAAAAATTCTTGATTGTCTTAATCTTTTCGTTTAATTTTGGGCATTTTATGCATGTGTGCAGCCTCATCAGTTATTCAAAATGATCAACGAAGGATTTCAAAGATAAACAAAGAATACGTGCTTAGAAATGCTCATTTGGGTGTCGAAGTTTATCCAGGGTTCAACATAATACTCTCGTGTGTGATGGATCTTCTGGTCCACTGGGGACGAGAAAAGGTTACTCTTCTTACAGATGATACACATTTAGGATCAGGTAGGAAAATCATTTCCTTAAATTATTTTTATTAAATTTGTGACAATAGTTAACCAAACTGATTCAGTGAAATCTTGTGAAATATTGCAATCTTAAAAAAAAACAAAAAAAAAAAACGGTATGGACTTTTTGTATTAAACGTGTTTGACATGTAACATATATTAGTGAAGCAAACATACATACTACTCGTAGTGTTGCCTCGGTTTGTTTTAAAAATACGTATTTTTTATTAGGTTCATCCAAAACAAATGTCGTTCAATGGTTTCAATCCAAAGGCATTGCTATAAATATGAAGGCAATTACTGCATTGTATGATGATGAATTGATGGAGGTTTCATCAATGTTAAACGAAGGAAGAGATTTCATTATAATATGCCAACAAAATCTCACCCGCGAACTTCTCAATATGGTTATTATGTGTAATATATTCATTTTTGCTTGAAAACGATTAAATATACCCAATATTCATGTACTTTATACATATTCATGTGCATTAATGGGAAATACTAATATTTTTAAGGAATCACATTCGTCTGAAACTTTTAAGAACTACATCATTGTTGACTCAAAGACACCAAATTTGTTTGAGAAATTGGCATCAGTACAAGAAATAAGTAGTCAGTTTATCCTTGTTTCACCGACTTATATTGGGGTATGTAAATTATTATTATTATTATTGTTATTATTATCATCATCATTGGGATATATACTTTACTGTGTCAATTGTTATCAACTGTTCATTCTATTTTCAGAAAATCTATGAAAAGCTTCTCGTTAGTGAAATTAACTTGTTTCATGTTGCCTACATAAATAATACAAATAGCTGGGAGATGATAAAATTTGCAAATTGGTCATCCAATAAGCAATTAAACCTGCTAAAAGATTTTGATTGGTACGATGCTGAAGTAGGGCTCAAAAATCAGAAAATCAGAATAGCTACGGTAATTATCGCGTTTGAACTGACTTGGGATTCATACGTGTTGCTCCTGTGAAATAATTCAATTAAGCAATAAAAAATAAACATTCTCACTTGCAGAAAAGCTCATCGGAGTGTGGAGACGTTACCAGAAACTTGCATTTCAAATCATTATCAATACATCTTAATTTCATGTAAGAAATTTTGAATTTAAAAAACGATGTTGCTTGTATATTAGTAATAAGCATGACTCTTGCTTTTTAATGAGCAAGTGAGAAGTGTGTTGCACCGGAAAACCAACATGCTGGCATATATATGGGCAATGGAACTTTCGATGGCATAATAGGAATGTTACAATATAGGGTAGGTGCAGTTGTTTTGAAGATTGAACTCTTAAGCACATGTAACAGGGACATTATGTTAATTTAATTCCAGGAAGCAGATATTTCTTCAAGCACGTTTTATGCACAAGCCAACAGATGGAGTGTAATGCGATTTGTTGCCCCACAAAAATTCACTTCAATGACTATATGGTATAGGCAAGCTGAAGCGACAATATCCACTTTTGCACACGTATTAGTTTTTAAATGGACAACTTGGATTGCTGTACTGGGTGCACTACTTATGATTACAGGAGTATTGGCGTTTGCTTTTATCAAAATTATCGTTTTGAAAAATGGAACATTCGAACAAATGAAAAAATGGTTTTTCACTGGAGAAATATTCATTGATAGTAAGTGAATTCTCAGAACTCTCAGTTTTAATGATGATATTGTACATGTGTATGCAACAACGCGTATTTTATACATTTTTTTTTCAGTTTTGAGCAAAATGCCTGGAATCTCCAACAAAATGCTCTCGGGGATTCTTTATCTCTTTGTTCTCTTAATTTTTGCTCACTACAACTCGGTGTTAAAATCGTTTTTAATTAACAAGCAACAAGAAATTTTATTTACCAGTTTAGAAGATATTGTGCAGAGAAAAGACTATAGGGTACTTATAAAGAAAGGAGCCCTTCTTCATAACTATTTCATGGTGTGTAAGTATGATAAGCAGTGCATGTATTCCTGGTTATCTCCTGTTCAACTAATTTACGTTTCAGATGTCAGACGAGGACGGTCACAAAGATATTTTTCGACGTGTTCAAAGTCATCCAGATAATTTGATTACCAACAATAAACAAGTTATTAATTTTCTCTGCAACGAGAAAGCTGTGTTCATCGAATTCAGTGCAGGAGCAGACAGGGCATTAACTGGAAGTTCTATAAACCCATTACCCTGTAAATTGGTCAAGAAAACTCAAACTCATTTTACAACAACTTCGTTTACGTCGTTTCGGAAAGATTTTCCCTACGAAAATATATTCAGAACAAAGTAAATAGGAATTCTTTCATTTTTTTTAAACGTAAGAGGAAATAATTTGCATTTGCTTTATAATAAACGGTTAAACAGTTTCTGACTTTTATTTAGCTTAAAATGTTAGTACATATTTGTGCACCAACTTTGCTTAATTACTAAATCATTTCATTTTATCAATGAAGATTAATTAATTTTTCCAAATCAAAGGTGACCAATCAATCGAATTTGAATGTTTAATAACCGCTGATCGGTAGATAATTCACTTGTATATTTTATGTTCTGGCCGTTTGTGATTTTCTGTTGCAATATCATATTCGTGTAAATAGGTGTCTAATAAGGTAGCTAAATAGTCTTAGGAGTATGAAATGTTTAAAATGTATCAATATGTCTAAGGTATTCCTATGGAATTTCATGCGTCTAATGCTGCTTAGTCACATCCGTGATGGTGCCTTAGAAAGTGAAATTTATTCAAGCAGTTGTTTTCTCATTCTAGGTTATGGAAGCTTTTTGAAGGTGGTGCATTCCAACGCAGATTCCAAGTCCAGAAAACTAACGATGTCACGCCTGAATATTTTGCATTAACTATATACCATACATTAACTCCAATTAGCGTCCTATCAGCAGGAATAATTTGTTCAATGATCGCCTTGTGTATAGAGTTATGCTCACACCGTGCACCAATTAAAACATAATTAACTAACACTGCATGCATGCATAATTGGAATTTGAAAGGCCATTCTTCAGCATCCTTTATGCAACAAAACTGGTAGCACCAGCCGAAATCAGCTTTTCCGGCTGGAACGTATATTAGTATTGTATAGAAATGTGTGGTAGCATACAGTATTTTGTTGAAACCTATTGAAGTTTAAATCACAATAATGATTAACTTGTGTTATATAATACTACAGTTGTGTCATGCCTAATTAATGTAATTTAGTTGCATGTATGTTTTGCGTTTTTTAATACTAGTTTAATAAAGCATTTAAGTGCATTGCTAATAAATTAATTCATTGTAAAAGGTTTACAAATTTAAATGAAAAATATGTTGCAGGCAATGATATCTTTCGTTAATTCTTATTACTGCCGAGTATAACTTACTAAATCAAGATTAGTATTCTCGATTCAAGTGTTAAGTTTTCCATATTTTTATATCGAAACTTCAGTGGTTAATTGGAGAAGTGAGGGTTATAACTTATAACTAAAATTATGAGCAATCCTGCATGCAAATCATTCGTCATTTTCAGTTTTACATATAGTTAAAATATTAAGGTCGATTCTACAGCAATTCTCGTAGTATATTAATAAGATACTAAATAAAATTTCTAAATCTAGATGATTTTGAAATTTTATTTTCTAATAATATTCTAATAAAATTTCATATTAATTTCAAACAACATTCTTTTCAATACATTCTCTAAAGAAAACAAATTACAAATAGTTTTTAAAACTTTTGTTACCGAGCGAGTTTGAGTAAATACGTCCCATCGATTTTCCACGTCTAGCCAATTATTTTGTGGTAAATTACTCCCGATATAGTACTTTTAAATGATATATGATATCAGCAATAAAACTAATGTGAACACATTATTTTTTAAATATTCTGAGAAGCATTATTGAGTCGTGAAATATGCATACTGAGCTGCATATCAAATTTTCATCCGCCTATAAAATTGAAAGATATCAAATGACCAAGAAGCTGCAAAAAATTACAGCTTTCATTATTAATTATCGCTAATAAAACAGCGTATAGAAGCTAAGACATTTTTCATATCAACAATTTTCAAAGTCATTTAATAGTCCTTATTTTCTATTTTATACAATTTTTCTCCTTATTACTAAGTTTGAGTTACATATAAAAATAATCTTGAATGATTATGGTTTTGGACATATATTTGAGTCTCTCTATTTATTATTTTATTTGTTATTTTCTCAGTCAAGTCACCATTGGTAAAACATGTAATTTCTGTAGTTTAGGTACAAATCGAGTGACAACTATCGTTAAGTAAATTAAGATTGGATTTAATCATAGATTGTAAAACAATGAGACTGTATTCAAAATACCCATTGTTGTTTATTGCATTTAATATCGTACACATTTTCTGTCATAATTATGATTTGAAATATAACTATGGTAAGTTTTATTTTAATAAGTTAAGATAACATTTGATGCATGGAAAATACATTTTTAAATAGGTATAATTACGATGCTTAAATTTATTTAAATTGGAGTAATTGTATTTTTGTAGATAGGACATTTTAAATTTAAAATTGAAAGTATATGTTGCAATACAGAATGGTTTATATTTTAATGATATTGCTGCTATAGTGATTTAACATAAAAATCATTGTTTAAAATGAAGAGGAAGATAACTGGTATAGGATAAATATAACCATGATAATGGAAATTTTTATTTAAAAAAGTGAGACTTGTATCCTAAAGATTAATTTTGTAAAGTAAAACACAATTATGCATTCAACTTAAAATATTTATAAATGACCCCACAGCTTTATATAGATTGGGGATAATTTTTAAGATATTGTTTGGTTATTTATACGATCTATTAAAAAAATGATAGCCAAACTTTAATGTAATTTTGCTCCTTTTATACATATATGCAGCGGCGTTTGATGTAGAACATGATCAACGAAGAATTTTCAAGATAAACAGAGAATATGTGCTAAGAAATGCTCATGCAGGTGTGGAAATTCATCCGGGATTCAACATAATTCTGTCGTGTGTGCTGGATCTTCTGCTTCATTGGGGACGAGAAAACGTTATTCTTCTGACAGATGATATACATTTCGGATCAGGTAGGAAAATTATAACCTTAAATCAGCGCAACATTACCACATTGATATAATAAAATATACAAATATATTCGAATAAACTCTTGCAGCTCTTATTGTGAAAGTTTGGTTAAAAAAAATTGATGATTTTCCCATTTTTTGGTAATAAGCAACGTTACTATTTAATTTTCTCTAAGGTTCGTCCAAAACAAATATCATTGGATGGTTTAAATCAAAAGGCATTGCCATAAATCTGAAGACAATAACTACATTGCATGACAAAGAATCGATACAAATTTCAACAATATTAAGCGAAGGAAGAGATTTCATTTTAATATGCCAATCAAATCTCACATTCGAACTTCTCAACATGGTAAATATACAGTATAATCTCTTAATCGTTACAATATTTCACTAATTTTATATGCATATTTTTTAAGGAATTCCAGTCTTTTGCAATTTTTAAGAACTTCATTATAATTGATTCGACACTACCGACACTGTTTGAGAACTTGTCGTCAGTTCATAAAACAAGAAGTCAGTTCATCGTTGTTTCACCGACTTATTTTGGGGTATTTAAATTATTATTAGTATTATTGCCAATGTGGCTTAGTGTAAATTATTGGAAGATGCTTATATCGAATTATGAAAAATACTGCAACAAATAGGTGAATTAAATTGCTGTTAAATCTTATTTTCAGAAAATCTATGAAGAAGTTATTGATAGTGAAATAAACTTGTTTCATATTGCCTACATAAATTATACAAATAGCTGGGAAATGATAAAATTTGCAAATTGGTCATCCAATAAGCGTTTAAATCTATATGCAGATTCTGATGTCAAACTTAAACGTCAAAGTATCAGAATATCTACGGTAATTACAAATGTTTTAAATTAAATTTGCGGAATATGATTTGATAAAATACAACAGAGATATATGTATGATGAATATTCTGTTGCATAATGCATGCTATAAAACCTAATTGAATCATTATAAATCTCCCTTACAGATAAGCTTATCAGCATGTGGAAACGTTCACAGAAACTTGGATTTCATATCATTAGCAAAGCATTTTGATTTCATGTAAGAATTTCATTAAATTTTAAAAAATGAAGCAACTAAACGTTTGACACTTGTTTTCTATGTGTATAGTGTGCAGTGCGTTGCACCAGAAAAACCAAGTTTTGGAATGTACTTGGGTAATGGCACTTTTGATGGAGCCATTGGAATGTTACAAACTGGGGTTGGTGTAGGTATATAGATTTGCTGTATATTAACGTGTAAACTAATTAAATCATTTCAAATCAATTCTAGGACAGTGATATTTGTACAAGCGCTCTTTATGCTGAAGCCAACAGATTCAATGCGATGCGATTTGTTGCCCCACAAACATTCACAACAATGGCCATATGGTATCGACAAGCTGATGCAACAATATCATCCTTTGCCCATGCATTAGCTTTCAATTGGTCAAGTTGGACTGCTATAATGGGTGCACTACTTATGCTTACAGGAGTCTTGGCATTTGCATTTATCAAAATTAATATTTTGAAGAATAGAACATGCAAACAGTTAAGAATATGGATTTTCACCGGAGATTTGGTTATTGACAGTAAGTTGATAATTCATTTTAACATGCTCATATATGTAATAATGCTTTAATAACGCTTTATTTGTTTTCAGTTTTGGGTGAAATGCCTGGATTCTCCAACAAAATGCTCTCGGGGGTTCTTTATGTCTTTGTTTTATTAATTTTTGCCCACTATAATTCTTTATTACAATCATTTTTAATTAACAAGCATCAAGAAGTTTTATTTACCAGTTTGGAAGACATTGTGCAGCGAAAAGACTACCGAGTGCTTGTAAAGAAGGGAGCTTTTCTTCATAACTATTTCATGGTAAAATGGTGTTTATATGCATATGCAGTAAAAGTATTTTTGGTTGTTTCTTGCTCAACTAATTTACGTTTCAGACATCAGACGAGAACGTTTACCAAAACATATTTAGACGTGTTAAAAAGCATCCGGATAATCTGGTTTCCAATTATCAACAAGTCATTGATTTCCTCTGCTACCAGAAAGCGGTGTTCATCGAATTCAATAACGAGGCGGATCGGGTATTAGGTGGTGTCTATACAACCTCGTTACCCTGCAAATTGGTGAAGAAACCTCAAGTGCATTTTACAATGACTTCGTTTTTGACGCTTCGGAAAGATTTTCCTTACGAAAATTTATTTAAAACAAAGTAATTATAAAATATACTATATATACACTTGAGTGCAAAAAAATCGACTCACCTGCATGAATCAAGTAAAAATGTATTTTCTCGGCAACCAAATGTCCGATTTAAAATCTGAAAAATGTGTTTTGTAGACAATTTATTCCTGCTTATAATTCG
>JAQGAE010002523.1:0-17437 GCA_034696685.1 Julus scandinavius | reverse complement strand
ATTTTTATTTAATCTCTTTTTGTTTGGCTGTAATTGTGTTTTAAAATTTCACCCATTGAAAGGGATAGGGTTGTGATCCAGCTTATGCAATGCTATACCAATCTCTGACGTCTTTGTGTTTAATATGACTTTCTAAAAATACTTACTCTGTTTGAAGTGTATTTTAAAATTGTGCCAAGTCATTACCTGATTGCAATTGTTGCCAAAAATGTAGTCTATACAATTGTAGTGCTGACTTGTTCAGAAATGTTGCAGTGATGTATTAAATTGTAACTAGTGGAGGTGCATATTTTCATCAAAGGAAAATTAGGAAAAGTGCTTGAAATTCGGAAAAAGTGCTCGAAATTCGGGGGAAAATGTTTGGAAGACGTGTTAAATATCATTTTCCATGCCCGAATTTTCTGCCATTGGTTGGAATATTTGTGATAAATTGAATCATTTAAAAATATTGTGGTAATTGGTTGTGGTTAGGGGTCCTTGTAAATGTTAAGGATAAACTTGAAAATGTTAGGGGTCTATGAAAATGTTAGGCATAAACCTCCTTGAAATTATGTAAATATGCTAGAATTTGTTGTGGTTAGGGAGTCCTTGAAAATGTTAGGGGTAATTGAAAATGTTATGGATAAACCTTGAAAATGTTATTTCTTGAAAATGTAGGGGTCCATGAAAATGTTAGGGATTCTTGAAAATGTCAGGGATAAACCTTGAAAATTTTAGGGATAAACTTGAAAATATGCTAGAATTTGTTGTGGTTAGGGGTCCTTGAAAATGTTAGGGGTAATTGAAAATGTTAGGGATAAACCTTGAAATTGTAGGGGTCCATGAAAATGTTAGGGATAAACCTTGACAATTTTAGGGATAAACTTGAAAATGTTAGAGATCATTGAAAATACTAGGGTTAAACCTTGAAAATGTTTGGGGTAAACCTTTAAAATGTTAGGGCAAAACCATGAAAATGTATGTGATAAACCTTGAAATTGTTAGGGTTAAACCATGAAAATGTTAGGGATAAGCCATGAAAATGTTAGACCTTGGTAATGTTAAGAAAAAACCTTGAAATCCTTGAAATATTAATTACACGTCGATTGGTTGGGCTATATCGAAACAAAAAATTACAGCGAATCATAACTGATATTAAAAAATCAAAATGTAATTTGTTCGAATAACTGATCCAGTGTAATAGTAAGGACACCATATCAAATAATTGCTAAATTTATGATTAAATAATTAACAGGTAATTAAAGAGTTATCAAAAGCTTGATTGCAGTCTACTTACGTCATGCTTTGCTTTTCAATTTGTACAATGTGGCGTCTTAATTACAATAAGGAAGTCTGTAAATTGCATTTGATTAAAATATTCATTACATTTATTTAAGATTTGAATATGTGATTAAAATTTTGGGTTATTTTTTTATGGAAAATAGGCGAAATTTAGTGATGTTTTTCAATTTTTCTTTAATTTATTGGGTTTTTTCTAAAACACATTCGTAAACACTTTCTAAATACCAAGTAAGTTAATATGAAAAACATGGAAATTGATAGCAATATTAAACCAATAATATCTAGTAAAAAATATTGAAAAAAATTTAGGTGTTCGGCCCCAGATTTCAGATGTTTTGCCCCATTGTGTCTTATGACATATTCGATCCAGTATGCAGCTGTATCCACTGGTTCTTGGGGCCGGTCTTTCAATAATTTAGACAGGTGATCTACGTTTATTTGAAATCTGAAAATAAAAAATAAATAAAAAATTTAAATGAAGTAGTTATTTAGACAAAAATAGGATTTTGAGAGCTGCTATCAGAGAGACCAGGCGAGAGCTGCTATCGTGAGCACTCTCAACACCGTATCCACTGGCGATGAAGTTAGTACAAGAGAGCTCTCGGACAGCAGCACTATAGCATTTCCAAGTGTAACTCTCAGAGGTATGTCCATTGTCGAGAGCTGCTATCAGAGAGGCCAGCTAGGGCTTACGTGTAATCTTGAGATATAATTTGAACAAGATAGCTCTCGGACAGCAGCACTAGTATTTCCAAGTGTAACTCTCAGAGGTGTGTCCATTGTCGAGAGCTGCTATCAGAGAGGCCAGCTAGGGCTTACGTGTAATCTTGAGATATAATTTGAACAAGATAGCTCTCGGACAGCAGCACTAGTATTTCCAAGTGTAACTCTCAGAGGTGTGTCCATTGTCGAGAGCTGCTATCAGAGAGGCCAGCTAGGGCTTACGTGTAAACTAGAGATATAATTTGAACAAGAGAACTCTCGGACAGCAGCACTAGTATTTCTAAGTGTTACTCTCAGAGGTGTGTCCATTGACGAGAGCTGCTATCAGAGAGGCCAGCTAGGGCTTACGTGTAATCTAGCGATATAATTTGAACAAGACAGCTCTCGGACAGCAGCACTATCATTTCCAAATGTTACTCTCAGAGGTGTGTCCATTGTGGAGAGCTGCTATCAGAGAGTATAGGGTTTACGTGTAAACTAGCGATATGATTTGAACAAGAGAGCTCTCGGACAGCAGCACTAGCATTTTCAAGTGTTACTCTCAGAGGTGTGTCCATTGTCGAGAGCTGCTATCAGAGAGTCCAGGGCTTACGTGTAAACTAACGATATAATTTGAACAAGATAGCTCTCGGACAACAGCACTAGTATTTCCAAGTGTAACTCTCAGAAGTGTGTCCATTGTCGAGAGCTGCTATCAGAGAGGCCAGGGCTTACATGTAAACTAGCGATATAATTTGAACAAGATAGCTCTCGGACAGCAGCACTAGTATTTCCAAGTGTTACTCTCAGAGGTGTGTCCATTGTCGAGAGCTGCTATCAGAGAGGTCAGGGTTGCGTGTCCACTGGCGATAACATTATAACAAGATAGCTCTCGGACAGCAGCACTAGTATTTCCAAGCGTTACTTTCAGAGGTGTGTCCATTGGAAAGTGCTAGTTGCTATCAGAGAGGCCAGGGTTTACGTGTAAACTAGCGATAAAATTTGAACAATAGCAATCTCGGACAGTAACCAGCACATTTGCAGCTGCTTCTCTCATTGGCGATTGACGAGAGTTTCTCGCCAGAATTTTCTCTTACGTGAATTTTTTTTTTAGATATTTATACATTTTTCTGTATTTCATTACCGTTTATCCAAAAGCATAAAATTAATCGTGTCATAAAGTTGATCTTCGGTGAAAATCCTCCAGTCTAGAGATTGCGCATAACCTTTTTCGATGGCATTGGCAATATTCCTCCATTGATCAGCACCAAGGGGAAATCCCAAAACTGGACAACTGTGATAGACTGCCTCGAAGGTACTTAAGCCACCACCGTGCGAAATAAACAGTCTGGTTTTATTGTGTGCTGAAATGCAGAAATTAAGTACATAATTAAACCTATATAGTCTATCAAATTTGATAAATGATCTAAGATTTCTGTATGCAACGTTTGCAACTTCAACTTTTTCAACTTTTTCAACTTTTTTAACTTTTTCAACTTTATTAACTTTATCAACTTTTTCAACTTTTTCAACTTTTTCAACTTTTTTAACTTTTTCAACTTTTTTTTTAACTTTATCAACTTTATCAACTTTTTCAACTTTTTCAACTTTATCAACTTTTTCAACTTTTTCAACTTTTTAAAACTTTTTCAACTTTTTTAACTTTTTCAACTTTTTTTTTAACTTAATCAACTTTATCAACTTTTTCAACTTTTTCAACTTTATCAACTTTTTCAACTTTTTCAACTTTATCAAATTTATCAACTTTTTCAACTTTATCAAATTTATCAACTTTTTAAACTTTTTCAAATTTATCAACTTTATCAACTTTTTCAAATTTATCAACTTTTTAAGCTTTATCAACTTTTTCAACTTTTTCAAATTTATCAACTTTATCAACTTTTTCAAATTTATCAACTTTTTAAGCTTTATCAACTTTTTCAACTTTTTCAAATTTATCAACTTTTTCAACTTTATCAAATTTATCAACTTTTTCAACTTTATCAAATTTATCAACTTTTTCAACTTTATCAACTTTTTCAACTTTTTCAACTTTATCAACTTTACCAACTTTATCAACTTTTTCAACTTTTTCAAATTTATCAATTTTATCAATTTTATCAACTTTTTCAACTTTTTCAACTTTATCAACTTTTTCAACTTTATCAACTTTATCAACTTTTTCAACATTATCAACTTTTTTAACTTTTTCAACTTTTTTAATTTTTTCAATTTTATCAACTTTCTCAACTTTTTCAACTTTTGCTTTACCCAAAATGTCTTGTTGTGGCGCCCATTTCGTCAACTTGATATTATTCGGTAAACCCTCGATTTCATTTTCGTATTTCCAAAGAATTTTTTGTGGCAAACGTGTAAAGACCTTGATGATTTTGTCCCTCATATCCAAGGGCATGTCGGTACCATTGGTTATGGACCCCAGAGAAAAATAAATAACACCTGCATCTCCGGAACTCTGCATAAATTCTTCTAAATTCTGTAAATAAAACTTATCATTTTAATATGTTGGTTTTTCTCTTGAGTTTTTAAAAGTCAGTAAAAAAAGGAAAAAAGGGTCAAGGGACACCGGAAGAAATGTGTCCCCAGTCTCAAATGTTCGGGAAAAACATCGGGAAAGTTGGGAATTATGCTTCAAATTTGTATTAAGATGGGTTTCCAGGTGAGACAAAATCCTGGCGAGAAACTCGAAATGCTCTCGATAGCAGCTTTTGCCAATGGAGAGACACTTCTGAGAGTAGCGCGCGCAAATGCGTATGCTACTGTCCGAGAACTCTCTTGTTTAAATTTGAGCCACTAGTGGATTTTCTCGCCTCTCTGATTTCAGCTAGTATAATACGAATTTTGAGAGCAGCTATCGAGAGTTAAGCCAAAATTCTAGCAAGTTTTCATATTAAGTTAACGCCATCTTTGACTTACTTATGCCCAAGTGGACATGATTGTGAGAGTGCTTTCGCGAACATTTTTGAAGAGATGCTCGCCATGTACTCGCAATCGGCTCTCAAATGGACAACCATCTGAGAGTAGACATCGAGAGTAACTCGAGTTTTTTTGAAAGAATTTTGGGCACGTCCTTCTCTTGGATGGCCTTCAATAAGAACTGCAGTTAAGATCCTCTGGACCCCACCCCCATTTTTGAGGACATTCTTGTGGAATGGGCCTTGTTCATGGCGTTCCAAAATATGCCCTTACCTTACCTGTGGTAGTGGTTTCGCCTTTTTACAATGTAGGCATCCCACTTCAACGAAATAAGGCATTGTTGGAATGGAGGGGTGAATGGAAGTGTGGCTGTTGGATAACAGAAACGAAATCTGGCTCTCGAGATCACTGATTGGTGGCGATTCCGGAAGTACCTCTTTGATTATATGTTCACACGTATCGAAGATGTAGTTATTTCTGAAATAGCCGAAGCCCTGAATTAATAGGGCACTTTTGAACCTGCCGAAGAAAGTAGGGGCATCTCCACTTAGCATGCCTTGGGCATAGATGGGGGTTGGGATGTTGGTGCCCATACTCGTAGTTGGTATCATAAGGGCAGGCATCACCGATACGACTGGGATTCCAAGATGATGACCAATGGCTAACAACCAGTCATTCATGGCTCCATCCATGATCATGACGTCATATCTGGGGCCTTTTTGGTCTTCCAACAATTTGGATATGGCTGGTTCTTCGAGGAATGTTGTCCTGCAAATCTGTTCGGTTAAATCCATCATTGTTTTAAGGAATTTAGGGTCTGTTGTTGTTCCTTGAAAGAAATTTAGATTTGATTTGGCTATGGCCTCTGCTACCCTTGGAAGGTACACTTCCTGTATTCCATCGACTTCCTGTTTGTGCGGTAATGGACTGAACACTGTTAACTGTAATGAATAATATTGTTAGTCCACATATATTAAGCAAAAGATTATGAAAAAATATGTTAGTCTAAAGTAGTTAGTCTTATCATTCCTGTGCTGGAATGGAGTTTGGGCGGTTAAGGGAGAGAGTCGGATAATACGGAATGTTAATAAAGTGCAAGTATGGCCATGTATGTAGATATTGAGGTGTCTAATATTGAGGAGTCCGATGTTTCTAAGCGCCTTAGTTCGAGAAATGAAAGGGAGGACGAAGGGGGCCCACCCTGGTGAAAAAAACAATTGGATTATAATCATTGATTTCTATGATCCTGATCCTATTGTTATTTCGATATTACTTGGACAATAGGGCAATTAATCAGTTTAAAACATTGGCTGAACCATCCTATACCTTAATAAGGGGAAAAGACTATTCAACAATTGGATTGTAGATGTATACATTACAATGGCTAAACTGTCCAAGATAAGTAAATGGCTCAATCGTCAAAGTTTTCATAGATTTCACAATAGAAATCTGTTTTTAATTTTACAATAAATTATCTATAGTTTTCCCGTTTCGTACGTTTTTTACCGCTGGTCCTATGAGAAACGTAGAATCGGGGTTCCACTGCATATGGTTCCCAGAATCTCACAAGACAGAAAGTGACCAATAAAGTAAAAGGTCAAAATTTTTGGCTAGAGCGGGTTAATCCCTACTTAACCCATCTTGATGGTTCTAGAACCTCAGATGATAGAAGGTGACCACCAAGGTTAAATGTCACTGAAGGATCGAGAGTAGGTTGACCTACTTAGTGTTGGAACATTAAACTGCAGATATGAGTTTCCATATCTGTATCACAAGTAAGTGAAAATAACCCAATGCCTTGAGCATGACTTAGTTTTAAGTTATAGGTTAGTATCAGGTTATATGTTCGAACACGTGGAGTTTATGATAGCGTTTTGCTAGGATTTTTTTTTCTGAAAACGCCGGTTTAGCCGGAGTACCAGATAAGAAATGTTCTGCTTTACCTTGCTTTATAAAATGTATGAATGTTTTGAAATACGAAGTTTCGATAGAAGTTTCCTATTTTAATAGGAATATTTTACATAAACATTAACATAAACATGCCCAAACAGTTCAAAATAACAACATCAAAAATTCAAAATTCGTACCTTATGTCCTTTTTTAGCAAGGGCTTCTGCTATTGGATCAAGGGCTATTTTGTGACTCTTTGATGCCATTGTCATCATCATTAAAATATTATACGTCATGACTTGGGTGACAACTAGACACAATAATAAAATTTGAAAAATTCTCATCATTTTTAGAAAATGTAAGAAAAATAGTTAGAGCATTATTTCAACTGAAGTTTGAAGAACAACTAAAAATAATCGTTTATTGGTTGCAAACTTAGTTTTTAAAAATCCAGATAACAATGCCTGTTAGTATAGGTAAAAGAAAATCAGAAGTCCATGATTAAATATTTTGAAAAGATAAGATCATACAATTGTGATTGTTGACATCGACAAATTGATAAAATATATGTTGCCATTGACACAAATTAATTTAACTCGACTTTAATTTTGTCTTTCGTTTAAAAATCATTCGATATCCTTTTTTTAATAAGAAACAAATCAAAAAGAGAACAAAAACGATAACTACGATTAAAAAAGCAATGACGTCCAACAAAAAATACTGGAAAAAGTTAAGGTGTCTAGCCCCACTTTTCAGATGTGGGGCCCCTTTGTGTCGAATTACATACTCTATCCAATAAACGGCCTTCTTAACGGGCTCTTGGGGCTGATCGGTCAACCTATTGGATAGAACATCCACTTTTTCTTGGTATCTAAACAATTAAAAACAATGCATGATATTAATTGTTTGACCAAGAAATAAACGTTACAGTAAAATGTGGATACTTTGTGGGTAATTTGTGGTTACAAACTCATGTCTGGTTTTTCACTATAATGTAGCCTTAAATTTTATGTAAATATATGATTGATATTCTTACGAATTATAGTTACGGCATTTAAGAATCACTATATTCACCTGTTTTAACAAAAGCAGTTTTAGTTTTTCCACCAGAGATGAAAATGTGACTGAAGTAGGGAAAACACAAAAAACAGGGTTCACAATAAAAATAGTCGTCATTTAAAATATGCGAAATTTAGAATATTGGCAAGTCACGAGAATATGACTGAAGAGTGGGAATCTACAAATGTCTGAAAAAACCATATTGAAACCCACTTAAGACATTCCAAGTGGGCAAAACGATGACTGACCCAATTTTACCATCACTCTCAAGCACACTGGATTAAAGTTACCCCCACTCTCAAGCTTACTGGCCCAAGGTTACTCCCACTATCAAGCACGCTTACTCAAAGTTAACCCTACTCTCAAGCACACCCAGCTCAAAGTAACCCCCACTCTCAAGCAGACTGGCCAAAAGGTACCCCACTCTCAAGCAGACTGGCCCCCAAAGTTACCCCCACTCTACCCCAAAGGTCCAAACAGGCCAAGTATCCACATTTTGCGGTAGTAATACTTGTTATATATCATAGCTTACCGGTTATCTGACAGCATTAAATTGATTTTGTCCGAAAGCTTTTGAACAGTAAAATCTCTCCAGTCCAATGATTCTGCGTATCCGTTTTGAACAGCAGTGGCCATGTTGCCCCATTGGTCAGCACTGAGGGGAAATACCAATATTGGACATGCGTGATAAGCGGCCTCAACAGTACTCAAACCTCCACCGTGAGTTATGAACAGTCTGGTCTTGTTGTGAGCTTTAAATACAGGAATATTGTTTGAATTAACATGAGATAACTACCAGTTTTTATACAAGTTTTGACTACCTTAAAGTCCCAATTTTCTACTTATGTTTTTGGAAAGAGCAATATATTTGATATCCTAACACCGTTTCACGTTACTGTACATTACCTAAAATGTCTTGTTGTGGAGCCCATTTTGTAAGCCTGATGTTGCTTGGCAGTCCTTCGATGTCGTTTTCATATTTCCAAAGAGTTTTTTGTGGTAATTTTGAAAAAGCTTGGATGACTTTGTCACGCATTTCTCGTGGCATTTCACTGCCTTTTGTCACAGACCCCAAGGAGAAATAAATGACACCAGCATCTTCAGAGCTTTGCATATAATCTTCCAGGTCCTGAGGATGAGGTATTAACGATACAACTATTGCAACATATTATAAACAATAAAACATAAACTGATCACTGGAATTTCAAATTCTGTTGGCTAGTACTTCGTACACGAACAAACATGTTTCCTAAATAGTTTTTACTTACCTTTGGTAGGGGTTTGGCTTTTTTGCAATGTAGACACCCGACTTCCAGAAAGTTGGGCATCAAAGGTCCTGGAGGATGGATAGAAGGGTGACTATTGGCCATCACCAAGGCTATTTCCCTCTCCAATTTAGAAACTGAAGGGGAATTTGGGAGAACTTGTCTAATGATTTGGTCGTATTGATTATATATTTTTAATTCTCTGATGGCCAAAAATCCTGTCATCAGCAAGGTACTTCTGAGCCTCTCTACGAACGTATTAGCAAAACCACTTAAGCTGTTTATAGAATAAGGAGGACTAGGTATATCCATGGCCCATCTCGTAAATGGCAATATTTGGGCAGGGAAAAGGGAAATGGTGGGGATGTTAAAATGATGACCAATGGGCAACAACCACTCGTTAAATGTGCCGTCGATGATCAAGACGTCATAATTGAAACTTTCGGGGTCCTTGATTAGTTGAGTTATGGCCGTTTCGTTGTTATAGGTCGCGTAACAAACCTGCTGCAATGCACTGATTAAGCCCATTAGATATGATGGATCGGTCGCAACCCCTTGAAAGAAACTCTTTTGACGGCTGGACATTATGCCCGCTATGTGTTCCAGGAACACGTGATCCACTCCTGGAGTTGCTTGCTTTTCGGGAATTGGGCTGTATACAGTTACCTGAAATCGTACAAATAGCCAACAATTGAATTTCAATATTATTAGATATAGTTATTATAATCACAATCGAGCTTATTTATATATGTTTATAGAACTTGAAATAAGAACAAAGTGCGAGAATTAGAACAGAAGGCGCGTGCAAGGCTGCACGAGCAAGTTCAAAACGAATGCACGTGCAAGGTTTTACGAGCAAGTGCAAAACGAATGCACATGCAAGGATTTACGAGCAAGTACAAAACGAATGCACATGCAAGGCTGCACGTGCAAGGCTGCATGAGCAAGTGCAAAGCGAATGTACGAAACAGGTTTCGCGATATCGAGCAAGTGAAAAACGAATGAACGTGCAAGGCTGCGCGAGGAAGTGCAAAGCGAATGCACGTGCAGGCTGCACGAACAAGTGCAAAACGAAAATATAACACTGAAATGGAGAATGGGGAGCATTGAGACATGGGTCTTCCCTCGATTGTTTCTATCTTGTGACATACCTTGTGCCCCTTTTTTGCCAGTTCTTCAGCTACAGGATCAAAGGCATTTTTATGACTTTTAGACGCAAATGTGAGCATCATTAATATGTTATATGTGGCGATTTGAGTGACCATCAACAAAAGTAGCATCATCCAGAAGACGCGCTTCATTTTTGGAAATTTCTTTGAAAATACATAATGCAATTATATTTACAGTTATCAGTAAGTGTCTGGACAAGTATCAGAGAACGATATTAAATTAACAATCGGTCGACTTACAATTTGGTTAAATCCTCAGTTGGATGCGGATTTTATTCCACAATTTTTAAGCCGTGACAATGTGAATAAAGTGAATGAATCTAATGAGTAAAAAACGTGAAATACTCGTGGCTCAAGATTAGATAACAATTTATTTTACAATTGACATGTTGCCAGATGAAAACTTAAACAGATAAGCCTTAAATGTGAACTTGATGCAGTTGTGAAGGTCATTTAATTTGATTTGAGTTTGACGTTTTTCGATTTAAACACAAGTCGATAACACTTGTTCAGTAGGATATAAGAAACTAGGAGACAGATTGATACGACTATGATAATAAATGCGATAACGTCCAACAAAAAGTATTGGTAGGTGTTGAGGTGATCAGCAGCACTTCTCAGATGTCGCGCTCCCTTGTGGCGTATCACGTATTCGATCCAATAGACTGCTGTTTCGACTGGTTTTTGGGGACGATCTCGTAGCAATGACGAGACTTGGAGAGCATTGCTCTTGTATCTAAACAAAAGATAAATGAAATTAAATTATCGAAAAAGGTGGAAAGATTTTTGAATTTCATCCGAGTAACCTTAGGGGCCATTCAAAAAGGACGAACTCAAGAGGGGGTAGAAGGGTCTGCTGGTATGTGGATAAGGGGGATGGAGGGGGAGGAAAGCCATTATGGATGTTCACTAATGATGATATTTTTCAGTCTTTGGATTTTCTGTTTTATTGAGTTTTTAATGGTCAGTGAAAGGTGAAATAGACACCGGAAGAAATGTGTCCCCAGTCCCGAATGTATACTTGAAATTTTAATACCTCGGGAAAGCAGGGAATTGTGCCTAAATTTGTGCTAAACACCAATTTTATGCCGGAATTTCCCTTCAATGTCAGAAAATTTCAGTTAATCAGACAAATATGGAAAAATGTCGTGGAAATGGTAGCGAGGAGGGGGCAACACATTTTCTTTAAACCCTACTTTTCAAAAAAATTACGGACGTCCATGAGGGGAGAAAGGTAGTCCTGGGCTAAAGTCGACACCATGTGGACAGGGAGTGGGGGAAGGGGGAATCTTTGTAGGAATTTCGAGCCCCTTACAGAACTAACTAGTAATAAACTTCAATTGTAAGAGTGAATTTAATTAAATGAACTTACCGATCATTTTCTAAAATGGACTTAATAGTTTTGTGAAAATTGTCTACAGTTAAGGTATTCCAATCCAAGGCCTCTGCATATCCTTTATTGACTGCATTTGCAATATTTCCCCATTGTTCTCCACTAAGGGGAAATCCCACCAGGGGACATCCATGATAGGCTGCCTCAAAACTGCTCATTCCTCCGCCATGAGAAATGAATAATCTTGTTTTATTATGGCCTGAAATTGAAAACATTTGAATCAGCGCTAATAAATTACATAAATTCATTTGGGACCTTTTCTACAAATGGCTTGACCAGAAATTGGACAAGTGTACAAGGACATGTGCATGTGTGGTCAAAACATTCAGGACTTTCCATCATCACCTATATATGACCCATCATTGGGGAATCCATCAAGGGCCAAATATTCCCCTTATATAGCTGTATATAACACACATATTACCTTCAAGGTAGAAATATAGCCCATATATAGGTTTTCTATTTAGCAAAAAAGACAACCAACTTTTCAAGTCGACTTACCTAAAATATCTTGCTGCGGTGCCCATTTAATAATTCGTATATTTTTGGGAAGATTTTGAATTTCCTCTTCGTATTTCCACAAAATTTTCTGTGGAAATTTTGCAAATGTCTCGATGACTTTATCACGTAATTCCATTGGCATTGCACTTCCTTGTTGTACCGAACCAAGAGAAAAATATATGACACCATGGTCTCCAGAGCTGCTCATGTAATCTTCCAACTCCTACAAAATAACAAAATATAGCGTAAAATTACATAAAATGTCGTACTTGTGTCATGATCCAAAAAAACATTCTTCATGTGTTTACAACGTCAGTATTCATTTTCACTTTAATCTGTAGAAATAATATATCTTCGTGTCTTTTGAATGTTTGCCAGCTTGTTTAAAATGTCCTTTGGGGATACTCTTTTTCTAGTTTGCCACTATATTTCGTTTCTCAAAACACAATATAGCTTCTGTATCATTTACAATATAAAAGGCAAGAAGTATCATTTATTTTGATTAAATTTCTACAAATCTGTGATCATTTTTCAAGGAAACAGGGGGTATAAAATAAAAGATATGGGTAAATTTTTATGAATTCGACAGACTTCGTTTTGTAAGCCAAGGTGAAGTTTGACCGATGGCAATTGGGACCCTGATGAAATGGGCCCCTTGAACATTAGACACTATTTGTTAAAAATGTCCCATATGATAATGTATATATGATCAATGACGAAATATGGCCCATACATACTATTTATGGCACATATAGGACCATGTTAGATCATGTATTGCCAGATATGGCTCATATACATGTCATATATAGACCATATATGACCACCAAGGGCCTTCTATGTTCTTACATGACCCAAAAATTGTCAGATATGGTCCATACATGACTATTTAAGTCACATGTAGGGTCATGTAACTTCTTATGTGGCCCAAAAGGATGAGATAAGGCCCTATGACCCACACTTGACTAGATATGGTTCATCAAGGGCTAAATATTGTAAATGGTCATTCTGAAGATTCTTACAAATTCTTAAAATTAATTTTACCTTTGGCAACGGTTTTGCATTCCTGCAATGCAGACACCCAACTTCGACATAATATGGCATTGTTGGTATGGAATGATGGACAGAAAGATGAGTATTGGTCATCAGAAATGATATATTAGTCTGCAAATCCCAAAGTGGGGGCGATCCAGGAATAACTTTAGCAATTATTTCATCGCAAGTTTTTAAGTAGAAATGATCAGAGAGGTACAAGAAGGCAAGTTGCATCAGAGTTTCTTTAATCCTTTGAAAAAATGTCTTTGGTCCAACTATATATTCCATACCTAAGGGCACATAGACGTGTGGCGATGGAATATTCATGGCCCAACCCATGGGTGGCGATTTCGTAACTGGTGACACCACAATTGTGGGAATTCCCAAGTGAGGTCCAATAGCCAGTAGAAAATCATTCAACACTCCATCCATGATGAAAATATCGTAGTTGTGGTCTCTGGGATTTTTAAGTAGTTTAACCACATCCGGTTCTTCGTTATAAGTGAGGGCACAAACGTCTACTAAGGGCATAAAGATTTTCTTAAAAAATGCAAAACCCATCTGACTGCCATTGAAGAAATTGTAATTCCAGACATCTATGTAATCTGCGTTTTTGGAAAGTAGCACATTATGAACACCAGGAGTGTCTTTGGATCCTCTTATTGGACTCATCAACGTCACCTAAGGAGTAAAATTTAATATTTTAATTAGTTTTCTGATCCAGATAATCTAATTTGTGCTTTATCATAAACTAGTCAGATACCTGGTGAGATAAATTACTATTAATAAAAATCAACCAAATCAAACACATAATCCTCATCATCAGAGGCTACCCCTGATATTACTCCTCCCCACATAACAGTCAATCATTGAGGGAATGCGGATGTGTGGGGGTTAAGTACGTTAAAATGTGGATATTTCGGCCAGCTTTTGGACCAAGGGGGTAACTTTGGGCCAAGGGGGATAACTTTGGGGTCAAGAAAGTAATGTTGGGCCAAGGAGGAGTAACTTTGGGGCCAAGGAGTAGCAACTTCTGAGCCAAGGGGAATAACTTTTGGGTCTAGGGGGATAACGTTGGGCCTAGGAAGAGTAACTATAGGCCAAGGGGGATAACGTTGGGGCAAGAGGGTAATTTTGGACCAAGGAGGAGTAACTTATGGGCCAAGGAGGAGTAATTTTGGGCCAAGGGAGATAACTTTGGGGCCAATGGGGATAATTTTGGAGCCAAGGGAGGTAACATCGGGTCAAGGGGGATAACGTTGGGCCTAGGAAGAGTAACTTTAGGCCAAGGGGGATAACGTTGGGGCAAGAGGGCAAATTTGGACCAAGGAGGAGTAACTTATGGGCCAAGGAGGAGTAATTTTGGGCCAAGGAGTAGCAACTTTTGGGCCAAGGGGGATAACTTTGGGGCCAATGGGGATAATTTTGGAGCCAAGGGAGTTAACTTTGGGTCAAGTGGGATAACGTTGGGCCTAGGAAGAGTAACTTTAGGCCAAGGGGGAAAACTTTGGGGCCAAGAGAGTAACTTATGGCCTAGGAGTAGTAACTTTGGGGCCAGGGGGGAAACTTTGGGGCCAAGAGAGTAACTTATGGCCAACGAGAAGTTACTTTAGGCCAAGAAGGGGTCACTTTGGGACCCAGGAGGAGTGACTTTTGGGCCAAGGATGAGTAACTTTTACGCCAAGAGGGAGTAACTTTTGGGCGAAGGGGGTAACTTTTGGGGACCAATAGGGCAAACTTGGGCAAAGGAGAAGTAACTTTGGGGCCAAGGAGGAGTAACTTTGGGGCCAAAGGGGAACACTTTGGGCCAAGGAGGTAACTCTGGGAAAAGGGGGATAACTTTGTGCCATCGAGGGTTCACTTTGGGGCCAAGGGGGTAACTTGATTCTTTGTGACCTGGTCAAAATTATTGAACACTATCAGAATTTTTTTTAAAAAAACGCCAAAAACTAGCCCAAAGTATTAGCCTAAGTATCCACATTTTTCGCTAATTATAAAACTATTTCGATTCAAGTTGAACCTTTAAACTTTTGTGAACTTACCTGATGACCTTGTTTGCCCAGCTCCTCAGCAATTGGGTCCAAAGCGACCTTGTGGCTTCTTGAACCCACTGCGATCATCATTAAAACATTGTAAGAAACGACACAAGTAGACGAAAGAAGAAACACGAATATCCCGTACAAATTCATGATTAATAATAATATTTGAAATTGAAAATATTCTTATGTGTTATGGCGTCGCCACATGGCTTTTATACTGAATGAAACGTGTGAAGGTTGCCTTTTATAATAAAGTCGACCCTCGCAGACCTTGAACAAACTGATTAAGTTTATTTGATTTGTGTGTTTGTTTCGTACATTACTTGTGACAAAATAGTAACCTCGATAAGGAATCATAAATGCTGGAGATTTTACAGTTTAGTCAACGTATTAGACTATTGTTTTTCAATCCGAGTGCTGCGGCACACAGTCTCCAGGTGTGCCGCGTAAATTTGTTGAAGAATCGATAATTTATTTACTTTTTATACACTAATTGTAAATAATAAACGTTAACAATATTCATCTGAGAGCAGATGCCGTGAGTTTAAAAGTTTGACAAACACTGTTTGTTGTAAACACTAACAACTCCTTAAAAAATTATGGTGTGCCGCGACAAATTGAGGTCTAGTTTAGTGTGCCGTGAGATAAAAAGGTAATATTTAATATGAATGACACTATTAAAGTTTGGTCGTATCTAAATAGTTCATAATTAACTAATTAAAGCCAATATACTTATCTTCTAAAGCCCATATATGTTCATATATAATCTGTAGCTTTTCTACCCGGATTGTTTTACATCATAATAAAGCATTTGAGTATAACAATGAGAAATTTTATTACTTCAAATATTTCTTTCAATTTGCCTTAAATTTTGTTTTCTTGGGCGGCTGAGTTTTACTGGTTTTGCAAGTTTTACAAGAAATACACATTCGACAAAGTTTCTTAATTGAAAAATAAACTACTAATAAAACTAGGAATACAACTGACAATAAAACAGCGATAACATCCAACATAAAGTACTGGAAAAAGTTCAAATGCATGGCTGCACTTTTCAGATGAGAGGCCCCATTGTGACGGATCACATATTCTATCCAATAAACAGCAGTCTCCAAAGGGTCTTGGGGACGATCCTTTAACAAATACGACAGGTGATCTACTGTTGTTTGGTACCTGGAAGAAAAAATACGTTTTCTTTACTCCATACATGGAAATTAAACGTCATATATGGCCAAACATGTTTCAGTCATGCATGGAAAATATCATATAGGGGTCTTACTATAACATGTTTTGTCCTATATAATTTTCCACTAGGGATATGCCTCGAAAAATGCACTGGCCCTAAAACATCCCCTACATAATTCCTAAACATGATGAGGTAACTTTGGGACATATACATATATGGATGGGAATATCCCTTCACCTGTTCATCGGAGTGTAAAAATAACCCCATATTCGGTAAGAGGAGAGTTGATTCTATATGACCCAGTCATTTTCGGGTCCTAATTATTGAACACTTTTTCAGAATTCCAAAAAAAACACAAATAACTGGCCCCATTTTATTCGTATGAATTCTCATTACCGGGTGTCTGTCAGCATCAGTTGAATCTTTTCGAGGAACTCTTCAGATGTGAATGTCCTCCAGTCCAAAGATTCTGCGAATCCTTTGCCAACTGCAGTTCCAATGTTTCCCCATTGGTCAGCACTAAGAGGGAATCCCAGGATTGGACAAGCGTGATATGCTGTTTCAAATGTACTTAAACCCCCGCCGTGGGTGATGAACAAACGTGTTTTGGGATGTGCTGAAAATATTTGAAAATCAGGGAAATTTCCCTTGAATTATTTGATAAAAAATATCGTATTTCATCGATTCTAAGATGTACTTTCTCCACTATTTCTAAAAACAGGGTGCGTCTTAGGTTAGGCACACTAGTTTCTTTTGCATGCAACTAAATTTGGGCTAAGCGTACACTAGCGATTTTTTTCAACTTGGACTCACTCAAAACCTGTTTGTCCTTACAACAAACAGGTTTTTAGTAATAAAATCACCTGAAGAATAGAACCGGTTTCAATTATTTAGTTGCTGGGATTACAAATTCCACATTGTGCAAGTTCCATTGAAACCAATGACTTATTTTCGTAATTAAATAGTTGCTCAGAAAAAATATTGCTAGT
>JAQGAE010002522.1:0-17437 GCA_034696685.1 Julus scandinavius | reverse complement strand
ATAAAATGACCACTCCACCAAAAGTAGCTGCACGAGTTGTGGGCTATTCTCCAAAGAAATTCGGCAGAAATCCCTTTCACACTAGGCGAATTATAAACAAGAATAAATTGTCTACAAAACACATTTTTCAGTTTTTAAATCGGACATTTGGCTGGTGAGAAAAACTCAAGTGTAGTAATAATCTGGTAGTTTAAACTGGTAATAGACTATTACTAGTTTTGGATCAGTCATGCGATGAATTTGTAATGTTTGTCACAAACTATTAATTAAGTAATGGTGTTTGCGATGAATTGATGACAAAGTTGATGAGTTGCGAGAAAAAAAATTGCCAAAAAAACAGGGATTTTACCAGATTTTACTTTAAGGGGGAGTAGGCAGTCTGGAAGTACGGGTTCAAATTCTTCTACACCGTCTTTCACATGCGTTTACGTAAATAGTCGAAACGTTGCTACTAATAAATGAAAAAAAAATTGGGTTAATACCATTGTAAGCCACACTTTCTTGATAACATGACTTAAGCCACTTGAAGAATGGGAACAATCAAATTCCACCTATAACCCCTACTTGTAAAATTTCAGAAGCAGATTTTGACAAAATGAATACATAAATCTGCATCTATTTTATAAGTGTTCAAAATAGTAGTTTCCTAAGTTTCCTTGAGCTACTTTTTAAATTTGTCTACTTAATCAAAACTAGAAATTGAAGAAATATGCTCATGTTGCTTCATTTCCTTTTCAATCATTTTATCATCATCCAAATTGCCACCTTTTATTTTTCCTTGTTTTACCAATTGGACTACCATTCTTTTATTCATTAGACAAAGTTCGCTTTTATTAGGGGGCTGCACAGCACACAATAAAAACCACAGGACCCAAACAACCCACTTCTTTGGTTGGCATTAAAGCTTTACCACATCGTTTCATAGCACCTCCATTGTACGAGGGGCGATCAAAATGTGTTGCATATTCGTTTATTATTCGAAAACCAGATGTCGTACAAAGAAACTAAAACAGCCATTTTAATAAGCAGGAAATTTTCTATTTTTCAGTGTAGGACCCGAGTTTGTTGACACATTTAGCCCAATGTTCACTGAGATTGTTTATACCCTTCTCGTAAAATACGTCATGTTGGCCTTGCAGATATTGCCGAAACTTCTCTTTTTGTCAGTTACAGTTTCGCGTCCTTTCTTAAAGTTTAAACACAACCTCTGTATCGTACTTTGTAAAAAAAACATGTCACCATAAACCCCCAACATTTCACTATAAATTTCCCTCGGTTTCATGCCTTTCAACACTGCAAAACGAATAACACTTCGTTGTTCCTCTCGCATGAACACTTTGAAGTGAGGCGCCATTTTGTTTTTGATAGTTTGTTCGAAATTCGGCATGAATTTGGGCGCCATGTAGTGACCTAAAACCAAATTTTCTGCTCTTTAAAATGGCGATTTCAGTTTTTTAGTAAGACATCTGGTTTTCGAATAATAAGCGAATATGCAAGACTTTTTGACCGCCCCTCGTATATCACATTGCCGTTATACTTTTCTGAGATACTGACTTGATGCTCTTCAGGATGCTTACATTCCCGACTTCCTTCTTAGTCATCATGTTGGGCATCCTTTTCCTTGTTTCATTCCTTTGTTCCTAGCCGTTTACATAACACATATGATCACCTCTTTTTGTGAGCATTATCCATGACTTATTTCCCATGCTGTTGCTCTTCACCATATTTAATCAAATCTATCCCTTTTATTTTTAAAAAGTAATATTTAACGGATTCATGCTTGCCCTTTCATTTTTCCATTCCTTGTTGTTGTAGTCACTCCAATGTTAGGCATTTTTATCTTTTTACTTCATCCTCCATTTTCTTATCTCCACCCCAATTTCCCATCCTTCTTTGTGTTTGTTTTTATGCTTGTTATGTTTTCCCCATCTTGGTTGAATTTGGAAATATTATTATTATAGCTTATTGGGTATGAGACTTTTGAAACGCGTTGAAACCCAATATAATGAGTCACAGTTTCCCGGTGTACAGATCATTCTAAACATTTTTGAACGTGTTCCCAAATAACGACTTGTTGTCGCCTGCATTTTTGGAGCATGAATGTAATATGGGTAAAAATCTCCTCATGGTGAAAACCTGTAACTTTAGTTTTAAGAACTCCATTTTTTAGAACGTTTTTCTTAATTTATATCAATGTTGCCCCATCGCATAAAAAGCATAATGAGGATGCATTGAATGTCCCAAATAACCCCTCTTGTAAGTATTGTTTCAATATTTCTAGCGTTCTATTTATTACTCATTCCAAATTCCAGAGTCTATCAAAGATTCTACTCAGATGGCCAGGGATTCGTCCTGCAGCCATCTTGTACAGCAATATACCAAAGAGATTTTAAGCGTGTAATCACTTACTCGTTTCTGCGGGAAGTTTCTGAGGAAAATTCCTCAAACTGTGTAGCTATTATCAAGTTGTATATTCCAGGAAAACGGAAAATGGTGACACTTAAGGCTTGCAATCAAGGAATTGGCTATTACATGACTGCACATAGAATAATAAAGTCATGGGATGAATCTTTGGTTTTAAGTAAAACACGTAGAAAAGATTCACAGACATTTAGAATAACGAAAGAATCGAATAAGGATTAAGATTCGTGGAATTTACTTGTAAAGGTCCCTGGGATCGAGAAAACCGGGACCCCTCGATGTCCATTCCCAGCACGCCACATTCCCCATGTGCATACCCCGCATTGCGGGACCTGACCCTCAATCCCAACCTTGGATCCTCACATACTAAATAATTGTGACGCATGAGATTTCAATTAGAATTTGATAATCTGACTCGAGAGGCAGGACCCACAAAGATTCTTGTAAGAATACTAAGCAGAACGTCTTAAAATTAAAGAATATTCTCATTATTTGGATAGATTCCTTTTGATGAGGTAAGAAAAAAAGGGTTGAAAGTAGTTAAGGTTCAATACGAATGGAATAACATCAAACGGCCCAATAATACATCATAAGGTTCGTTTGAGAAGATCAGCAGAGACTTGAATAGATTTGTTGCAAGAAACTCAGGGTAAAATAACATAGGATTCCAGTAGACACTATAGATTCCATGTGATTCTAGAATCTTACAAGATGTTAGGGATGTAGATTTCCATGTTGAACATTTTAGACAAATGGATTCATAAGGAATAAGAGCAGATTCGTTGTTACTCAAACAGAGGGAACGTGTGGCGTCACAGTCACGTGCATTTTTTATGAAGATGCACGTGCTGGTTTTGGTCTTGTGCACGTGCTGTTCTTAATCTCGTGCTTTTATGAATTCCATTGTTTTTTGTTGACTGAGACACAAGTCACAGATACATACCACAGCTGCACAGAAAAAAATGACAAGACGAGCTCAAGACAGCCAAATGGGAGACTCTGTAACTGTGGCAGGGTGTCATCTCAAGAATTTTTCCAAAGATTCATCCTATGTATCAGCCTATATGTTGGTCTCTTTGATGGAGCGCCTCATTCATTTCCCTTTAACTTTTGTCTCATTTAGCCACAGATGGCGAAGCTAGTTGCTTTAATGAGTAACATCTGTGGAAATATTTGAAACAAGTGATTGTACAGAGTATTTGGCGCTCCATGTTTGCCAAAAGAACACTGATTGAAGCCGTTTATGGAAACCATGTTATTCCTATTGTTGTTCTCGCTGTTCTTTTGTCCTACTTTAGCACACCAGCGCCGCAGCGCCCATTTGGGGCTTTCAGCACACTTATGGTGTCCCTGATGCGTTTGTTTGGACATCGACAACTAGGCGGCGCCTTGGTATCGTAAATGCTTTCAACCTGTGCAATTTTTGTTAGTTAAATATTAAATTATTATAAATATTGTCACTAGTGTGAGAAAGTTTAATAACGGGACGAATGTATCCTATGGAATTCAGTAGATTGCTTGTAGTGCTTGGAATGATGCCAGTGATTATTTTACCGGAAGTGACAAGAGAAATTCTCGTCTTAGGACCTAAGATGTTGGAAAATAAGGTAAGACTCCTAGGCATTAACCCCCGTACCACAGTTGTTCAAATCGCATGAACTTGAGACTGAGTTGTGTCTCAAGTCCCAGATGCATACCACAGATGAACAGAAAAATTTGTAAGACGAGCTCAAGACAGCCAAATGTGAGACTCTGTAACTGTGGCAGGGTGTCATCTCAAGATTTAACTTGTACGCAATCTAGCATAGCATATGTGCATGGCAGAAAAGTTCGCTGACTTGAAATATCCTTCGGTGTGAATTAAATTTCAGAGGGATTTCCTGTCATGAATTCGTGCTATGTGAGATTGCAAACATATGACAAGTAGGTTTCTTAGATTTGTGCATTTACGTTTGTGTTTTGCAGTGAATCGTATTTGTAATGCAGTGGTGAAGCATTTGTAATGGGAGCAACAACTATTGCCCTTGAATTTCCATGTGTACCGAAATAATTCTTCAACCATGCTGAATATATAAGAGATCAAGGAACCACAGGTAAGCTAGTTGTGGAAATAATACAATGTACATGTATGTAGATTCTCGAGATATGGAAATATTCAAGCAGTAATAGCGTTATTGATGATATTTTAAAATTTGACGAAATTTAAAAAAAATTCTTCAAAACAATATTGCTTTGGTCTATCAAACAATCATATCATCATCATCATCACCATCATCAGCTTTAGATTTATGCCTTCAAAACACCTTAGATTCATTCTACGCGTATTTCGAGAATGTGCTGAAAATGTAGTGGAAACTCGCTAAGCAACTCTGGTTCGCCCTATGTTGGAATATTGCACTCCTGTTTGGGATCCTCACAGGATGGTTCATATTCAGGATATAGAGATGGGCCAGCGTATAGGACAGCCACATTTGTTAAAAGGGATCACACCCCTATCCTTTACAATGGGTCGGGTTTGCGAAGATACTAACAGTTGAATGAGGGAAGTTTGGGGTGGCTTGATGCATCAGCAAGGGGCTCACTTGTCGTTTTTTACTTTGAAATGGTAGATTTAAAAAAAAATTAATATTCACGTTTGAAAAACGTTCGTTAGTTTGCACAAGCGGCCAGCAGGTGGCAGCATGAGATAGGCAAATTGTGAGTGCAAAACTTCAAATAATAATTTAATTTTAAAAAATCTACTATTTTAAAGTGAAAAATGACAAGCGAAGCCCCTTGCTGATTTATCAATTAAGCTATTTTAACAGTTTTTATTTTTATTTAATCTTTTTTTGTTTGACTGTTAGTGTCTTTGCAAATTTGACCCATTGAAAGGGATGGGGTTGTAATCCCCCGCGAGTGTGACAGAAATGCTCCACTCTCTTAATTGTGGACACCCCTTCATTATAGGTAATATGTTAAAACGTTATTGTTCATAATTTTAGAAACTTGATAATAACTTTTAATGTACGTTTATTTCTTATAAAAATTAAATGAATGAGGGTGATCCCAGATCCCCTTTTTATCACAGGCCATTCATGGCGAGTGCTTCACTGGCGAGGACAACCCAATTCGAAAAGGACGCATTCGTCGACGAATGATTCGCCGAATGATTCGGATATGGGTGTAGCCGAACGTGCTAGAGGGCGCCACCGTCGTCGACCAGTTGCCAAATCCAAGATGGCAGCCACTGGCGACAAAAAACTTGTGCGTTCAAAAAGCGGGCTCCGGATCGTTGCATGCTGCGAAAATAACCGGAGCCCATTCGAGTTGTGCGAACCACCATGGATCCGCGACAACGAGGTGGGCTCATTTTCTTATTCCTATCGTGTTTCTCACTGACATTAACTCGTTAGGCCCTCGCGAAAAGAGGTCACCATCATGTCCAAATTAATCCTTCCCTCACGGATTTCGAACTTTCGTGAAACCTCAATTATGTTCTCGGGGGAAATAACGACTCCTGTAGATTGCTTTTCGGCTATAAATTCGATCCAGATGGGTTTTGTACCCGTACCTCGATCTGCCATAGCGCGAAGTGCGTTGACACTTGCTTTTTCAGGGGCTTATGTTATTGGCGCGAGACAATTTTTGTGGGCAAGATATGGTGTCCCTTTAAATCCAGGCCTCATCCTTTGACCCCCTGCAACCAAGATTTTACAAATTAGCGTGCGCTTGATGATTAACATTTGAAGGCTGCAGCTATTTACAAGGCACATTTCCCAGGGGTGAATTTCATTTTTTATGTATTGATAGCTAATTGCGCATCTAATTTATCCTCGTTTTATTGCAGTGTGGTCAATGCAAACATTGCCAGACAAAGTTCGACTTCATGAAAAGAAGGGTAGGTATCCACTACAAGCTCGCTTTTCGGGAACAGAATGGTAACCAAGGTGTTTAATACCTCCTAAATATGAGGCGTGTTTTTGAAATAAGGTCTGTTTGAATGCCTGTTCAAACAGGCTCTAGGATTGCTCTAAAATGTTTCCTCACATATAAATGCTTTTCACGTCTTAGCCCCCTAAATTAAACTCGCATGCATGATTACGCACTGCTCAACTTCTCACAGTCGACCACAGTACCAACCCAGGCAGCACAGTTGGTGCATAAAGCGTTACAAAAACGTTTTTTTAACCAATAAATGGTTTTTAAAAAAAAACTTTTCTGCCTGGGAAGTACTTTCAATTATCTATAGGAAACTGGGAATACTATGTGTAAAACTGCAGTTTTTTGTCAGTCTGCATGTGCAGTTTTGCCTACAGTATTCTCTGCTTTTCTGTGCATTATTTAACGTAGTTGGCCGTTTTCTGTGGTTGATTGCACAATGCACAATCGTGTATATGGATGGCTTATTAGTGCAGGTGGTAGACGTGCGAAGCTTTCAAGTGAGAAAACATCTGGTCGCTGTTCAAATCAATAGCAGATATGTTTTATTATAACTAAAAGGAATTTAAGAACATTGTTGTCAGCATTGCCATCCACACATTTTTGGTATACTGCGTCACCAATTTTCATATGCATTGTCAGAAAATTGCAACATCAATGGTGTTTTTGCTTGCGCACAGGTGACAGGCCATAAGCAATTTTGAGTAAAGGCGACAATAAAAAATGTCATCATCTGCTTTCCGTTTTCGTTTTTCAGCATCACTGTCGTCGTTGCGGATTCATCTATTGTGCCAACTGCTGTAAGGACAATGTAGCTCTTCCCAGAATGTGCTTCGTTGATCCAGTACGTGTGTGTGCTTCCTGTGGCGAATTAACGCGTAAAGAAAACGAATTCTATGACAAGCACTTAAAGACGCTGATCAATGGTGAGCTTATATGTTACGTATTTCATCAAGTTGCTTGAAGATTGTTTGTTTTCTCATCATTAAAACAGTTTCGTAGATTGTAAAAGTTTTTTTTCTCCACCCATTTGCAGGCGCCATTTTCTCACTCGCCCACGGGGAGTTGTTACCCGACACCGAAGTTCAGTCCACATTCCTCTGCAGGTTGTCGTCTGACCACAGACTCATCGTGTTCGAGTGTGATGCCAAGGATACCTGGCGGCCACCCGTGGAAGTGGCCAGCATCGTCAGTCTCAAAGTTATCCGCTCTTCCGATGAATATCAAGGTAGGACCTTTTCTCCTTTTTCTTTGGCTCGGCTTTTGCTTAGGAGTATCTCTTGGGAAGTCGCTGTTGCTGATTAAACTTTCTGCGCATCGAATGACTAACACTGGCGCTGCGGGTGGTGGCAGGCACAACCCATGGGGTTTGAAGTCGTGGCTCGGTAAGGGTACAATTGGATCGAAATTAGTTTTTGATACCACGTTGAATGTGATTAGATAATAGAATTGTCCCATGTGGCATTTGGTTGATGTCTGTATGGCACTGATTAGAATTGAATTGAATTGAATTGAATTGAATTGCATTGAGGATAAACATACTTGGCAAACTCCTTGGTGGCAAAGTGTAGATCTATCATTCAGATATATTTTGCTCACTAGGCTACAAGTTTTCTCACCTGTGAATATTAATAAATTAAACTCTGATAATTGTCCCACTCGTGTAATCGATTGTGCATGCCAGAGTTGCCAGATTTCAATAAATTGTGAAATCATGGATAAAAAGGGACTGACAGCATGAGTGAGGGGGATTGGACACAATGCAGTGAATGCAGTCACTTGATAATGAGTTTAGGTTAGGTAAAAGGTAATTGTGCCAATTTTTTTTTGAAATGATACTGGTATTATTCCATAAATCATTGGATTGGATATTTGCCTTTTCAATACAGAAATAAATATTCATGTATAGGGGGTGTTTTTGGGCTCAACAATGCTGGTGTTTGGGCCCCATAAACGTGTGCTGTTTGAGCCCCAAAAAGTAAGTGTTGTTTGGGCCCCAAAAAAGTAAGTGCTTTTTGTGCTCCAACTAAGCGTCATCTTCGTTTGCTAAACATTGTATGCTGATTTATTCATTATTCCCTTCTTGGAATCACCATCTAACAAAAATTGTTGGTGCAGAGAACCAATGCATTTGATTTATTCAACACGTATTTCGAGAATGTGTGGGAAATGTAAAGGAAACTGGCTATGCAACTCTGGATTTTATCTGCCAATAACCGAAAACTTGTATAATAGGAATGGCTGCAGCCCATATATAAACGAAATTCCCCAATTTGTGTTGCATTTTATTAATTAAAATTTAAACCTTTGTATGCTTTAAAAATGTCGTTGATTTTATTTTTGTGAAGGATGAAATCCATTTCGTAACTTTGTCTATTGTAAAATAACATTTTTATCCACATTTTAGTTTAAAAAGTAGAATTTGTAGACTACAATTTCCAATAAGAATTACAGAAGTTTAATTTGTGAAAAATTTTTCTCACAAAATTGCCGAGTATTTGCTAAAAAGTCTTTGTCTTACATTTAGTTGCTGAAGAAGTTTGTCTTCCTGTCCTTATACTGTTATTTTTCAGTATATATTGTCTTTTCATGTCCTGTGATAATTTGGCTGGGCCTCCTTAAGGCGTTCCTCGAAACTGGGACCCAGACTGTCTATGTTCCTTTCTGCCACGTGAATCTGCGCGATAAGCGCGTATTGATGTGTTGGTTAGTCCTGTAGACCCTCTACAGGATTAACTCGCTACCGGTTGGACCCTCTTTAGCCTTAGTCACCTTTGGGCTCTTAAACCTCAATCAACAATAACAACGAAGAAAGTTTGTCTATTGAGACTCTACTCACTAAGTATCTAAGGTATGGTCTCGCAATTGATTCTATCCACGGAGACTAATGAATACTGTAATTTTTTGAAGGACGCTTGATTTGCGCAAAGTGAGAGTTGATATGGTTACGAAGCGCGTCTGAAATCTATAGGTAGAAAGAGAAGATTAATTTTAATCCTGGTGGGATTAACCAAAGTACGTGGACTTGTTAGGTTGTCCTTAGCGACATTTACTTCTTGTTGAACAGTGGTTTTTTTTCGGCAGAATTTGTGATGAACGGATCAGTAGTAATCCATGTTTGCGTATTTAGGGCAACTCATGAAAATCGGAGGATATATATTGCTTAAGGGATTATACAATTACGCCCAATCTTTTTAAGAAACCAACTTGCGTATCTCGAGTAAAATCCTTGCTATGTCGAGATTTCCAGATGTTTTTAGTAAGATCATGATGTAGGAATATGATTATCATATTAATCGAGTCACGGGGAAAAGTGGGTAGATATTTATTTACCCTAAAGAAACTGGAAACGTTTGTCTTCGGTATGTTTCAGTTAATTTGTTTATTTTGTATTGCTTGAATAAGAAAATAATTGATAGAATCACAGAAACGTTATTTTTGTTTCACAAATGGCAGCAATCGTGCATTACACCAATGCTTTACAGGAAAGCATTCTGTTGGTGATACTAACACGTTTTGCTACATGTTTCATTCAAGTTAACTACGAAGGGCGGTCAAAATGTGTTGCATATTCTTTTATTATTCGAAAACCAGATGTAGTACACAAAAACTGAAATTAACATTTTAATGAGCAGGAAATTTGCTATTTTTCAATTTTGGACCAGAGTTTGTTGACACATTTATCCCAACGTTTGATTAAATTGTTTATACCCATATCGTAAAATGCGTTATGTTGACTATGCAGATATTGCCTTTTAACACTGAAAAACAAATAACACTTAGTTGTTCCTCTCGTGTCAACGCTTTCAAGTGAAGCGCCATTTTGTTTATGATAGTTTGTTCGAATTTCTGCATTGTGGCGCCATGTAGCGACCTAAAACCCAAATTTCCTGCTCTTTAAAATGGCTATTTCAGTTTTTTTTTGTACGACTTCTGGTTTTCGAATAATAAACGAATATGCAAGACTTTTTGACCGCCCCTCGCATATTCAGTTTTGCGATGCATTGATGCTAAACTGTAACGGACATAACTCCCGAGATGGTGCAGCGAGATTTCCTGTCAAGCATAGGTGTAATGCATGATTGCTGCCATTTGTGAAAATCAAAAATTTCCACTGAAAATTTGCAATGTGTAATTCAACGTTAAGCATTGTCAAATTAATACTGTTTTAATTGGGCTATAGAATTGCAGGAGATTCCTACTAATTATTAACATTGGCAGGTTTCGCAAAAGCGGAAGTGATGCTTAAAGCTTGTTCCTTTTGTTCGTTTTAGATTTGCTCCTGGATTTTATGACAGGTGGGTGGTTTGATGTGGTGTAGTTTGTCTGTTTATCAAGTGGTTGCACGATAGGGGCACTTTGTGTGGGATTTGCATGCGGCCGCCATTCTCGGTATTTTGGGTGCTGGAATGTATTTTTGCGATTGTGCTATCAAAGCATGTTGCGACGCTTCACTGTCATGGCTTTCAGGGAATATGTAGTTAAGATGAAATGCTGTTCCATTGTGACTTTGGCGTTCCAATGCTGAAGACGTGGGTCTTTAGAGGGATGCCAGGAGACATTTTCATTTGATAGTAAAATCTATAAATCCTAGAAATCTGTAGGAATTTCTTTTTTTTATAGTTAGTCAAAAATGTTCACGATATCTGCACTAAATCACTGAAATCTTCAAGAATTAAGAAAAATCCTAAAAATCTTACGAATCTTAAATCAATACTGACAAGGCTAATCAAAATAGCAAAATTTCCTCATTTTTTAAAAATTATTTATAAGCTAAACTTATTTAAGGCCGGCTCCACATTAGTAAAATGTTCGCTGAGACAACCTACTTTTTGCTGTGTGGACGAACACGCTCAACATGTCCATACTGACATCACGAACACTTTTAATTTATGAAAATCTTTCAAGATTCCCTACTGTATTAATTATATGTATAAAAATACTCTGATTTCGGTTTTTTAAAATTTCAAAGTTTCAACCGATTTCAATTTTGATAAGTTAGTGTCGCATTCAGTTGAATTTCGTTTGTTTTATGCTAAATAAACAAAAGATGTCATTAATCAAAAACAATTTTAGTACGTAAGTTCATGAGTAGTTTTACTTCTAACATGTCACCCCCCTACCATATGTCATTTATTTGCCGACTGTTGGGCACTGAGTTGAGTTGAATTCTTATTCTGCGTTTCAGTGCTCAATTATTTGATTGGATTAAGTTGATAAATCATCCTTGATTAATATCGACTGTAAACATAAGTCGATAACGTAATTTAAAGTAATTTATATATAAATATCACTTATATATGTCTGAAAACGGTTGCGGCCAAATAGACCCAAGATGGCCATCGGAAATTGAAAATAAAATTCTAAAAGTCTAAACGATTCTGGTAAATTGTCTTTAGAAAATTCGTCTCTGAAGTCATTAGGTACAGACAAAACGTCTTCTGGATCCCAATTGGGCGCCATTTTGATCTGAAGTTGCATGGAAAGCATCATAGATGGCACTGGGATTTCGTAGACTAGACTTCGTTTTTTGGCATCGCTTTTGGGCCCCTTTCCCCAGGACTAATTTAGTTTCCTTGGAATCTCCACTAGACAACGGTTCAGCCAGTGGTCTTCTCATCCACTATGAGGGCTGCGACGCCGAACCCTGTGAAGTGATGCTGACCATCGCCGCTTCCGTCAATCGTAGCCAGTCCACGGCCTGGATTGCGGCGCTCCTCAAGGTAGGTCGTCAGCTGGCGTTCTGATTGGTTGGCGAACGCGGAGACATGCCCCCTTGTTCCAATAGGGGTACTTAAACAGACCCCAAAAGTTCACACATTTCTGCAGTTTAATCAGTTAATTGGGGCCCTTGTACATTTGCTGACCCAGTTTTTCGTAATTTGGAGAAAAATGTCCATGAGGGTTTGCCGATCCTTGACAAACGATGAAAGTTAACGGCAAGTTTCCATTTTTAAAAAAATTGGAATAATCTTGGTCTTGGATAGGTTTGGAAATGTTATAGTGAACATTTAATTTCCATTCGGAAAATCGGAATATATAAGGAAAATTCTATCACTGTCTTAAGGGAAATGGCAAAATAATAGAAACTGAAATACCGAACAAGGTTTCAGTATTAAGACATCATCATTTTGAAAAAAATTTCAGGATTGATTTAGGAATAACAAAAATAAGGTTTACGGAACATTTAGACTTGAACGTTTTTGGAAATACTACGTGGAATAGTTAGGACAGTTGACCCACTTTGATTTATAAAACATCGTGTTGTCAAGGTGTTGTGCAAAATTTCATGCAAATGCAAATAAATATGTTTTTTGAGAAAATGGAGTTTTTGACAGAATAAAATCTGGATTTTTTCTAAATTAAAAGGAAGAAAAAGAGGCGTCCTACCAATTTGATGGGCGGTCAAAAAGTCTTGCATATTCGTTTATTATTCGAAAACCAGATGTCGTACTTTTTAAAAAAAACCTAAAATAGTCATTTTAAAGAGCTGGAATTTGGGTTTTATGTCACTACATGACGCCACAAGTCTTGCAGAATTTCGAACAAATTATCAAAAACAAAATGGCGCCTCACTTGAAAGCGTTCACGCGAGAGTAACAACGATGTGTTATTCGTTTTTCAGTGTTGAACGGCGTGAAATTTATAGTGAAATGTTAGGAGTTTCTGGTGACAAGTGTGTTTCACAAGGTACAGTACGGAGGTGGTGTTTAAACTTTAAGGAAGGACGCGAAACTGTAACTGACAAAATTAAAAGAGAAGCGGTCGTCCGAAAACGTCGATTTGTGACAAGAACATTACATAGCCAACATAACGCATTTTACGAAAGGGTTATAAACAATCTCATCAAACCTTGGGATAAATGTGTCAACAAACTCGGGTCGTACATTGGAAAATGGCAAATTTCCTGCTCATTAAAATGGCTATTTTAGTTTTTTCTACGACATCTGGTTTTCGAATAATAAACGAATTTGTCAAAACATTTTGACCGCCCCTCGTACATTCCTCAATTCATTGAACCCCGCCATATTGATTGAACCTGGAGTCTTCATTGCAGGCAGTCAAGATGATGTTCGAATCACGGGGTCACGTGAGCCCTTAATAGAAATTACCTTTGAATCAAGGGACCTGGACCTTTGGTACTCTGCTGTTATACGTTATGACTGAGATTACCCGAGTATGCCAAAGACGTTATAGCAGCAATTCCCGGCGCACATGGACTCAACTCAGCAAAGGACACAAGCGTTTTTGGCGACCTCTCACAGTTTATTTTTTTACCATGTTTATACGCTTAGACCCTCCCCTAACCGGTCCAAAACCTTGTTTTTCTGTTTTTGGGCGGCTTGCTAGCGGTCTGTTAACCCGCTGTTTGTTAAACTGGCAATAATGCGCTTTTCAAATAAGTAATCCGGCATTAAAATCATGTTTTCGCTATTTAACATTTGTTATATAGGCTCATTTATTCGAAAGTGGGACAGAAACTAATTGTGACCGTGGCGTCTCAGTCACGTGCATTTTATGAAGATGCACGTGCTGCTTTTGGTCTTGTGCACGTGCTGTTCTTAATCTCGTGGTTTTAAGAATTTCATTGTTCTTTGTTTGAAATTTTTTAAGAACAGGAATTCAGTTTAGGTAAGCTTCTCTTCACTTCTTGGTGTAAAAATAAATTAAATTGTTCACATATAACTTACTGTTGAATACAGTTTATTTGGAGGTTTTAACAACCTCCGAAGTTCTTCAGTAACTTGAACAAAAACTTGAAAAATGTGACAAAAATGTTTCAATCAAAACAAGACGCTTACACATGTTCAGTGTTTTCTTTTCTATGGATTTTGGGTCGTTGTTGTTCATGATTGATATGCTTTCTTTATCTCCACAGTATATTTGAGTTATGGGACAGAACGATAGCAAACACAAATTCTGGTTAATGTTGGACATATTTTTCGCTGTTTTCACTTCAACATCTATTCATTCCCAAATCGATTACTTTGGGAATGGCATAAGCCCTCAGGGGAAGCAATGGGAGGTTATCACTGATGGAGACCAAAGATAAGAAGTTTGAGCATAGAACAGCCATATTCTCGGAGACTATACTATTTGTGGATTTCTCATAAATTTGTGGACCATTTTTGTACGTGGGGAAATGTTTTCTGCTTGCTCGGAAATTAATAATTTGTTGAAAGATGGGGTTTTTTGGTAACATTTTTCATGTTAAGGTCATTTAGACAATCATATTGTAGATCCAATCATGCATTATTTCATATCTGAATACAGTAGAACCTGTCTAAAAACATACTTTTGAGACTGGTTAAAAATATACTTTTAGACTGGTTATAATTTTAGACAGGTTCATCAGCAGACATACGCACATACAGCTGCAAAATAGGGAATTTTCCCTTTTTTCAATCCTAGATGTGTCACTAACTATTGGGCGCCATTTTAGTGCATGCACAAGTACAGTCCTCCTGCCTGCTGCATTTGTTAATAATGGTGTACTAGGCCTACATTGGAAAAAAATGTCGAGTAAACTGTAATTAAGGTTCAACACACTACAATGACAGATTCTGTTATTATACTCTTGTGTCAGTACAAAAAGGTTCATCCAAATGCTTCGCACAAGGAACTCATACAGTGGCTTGAGAAAAATCACACTCTCTGGAACACTGAAGAAATCAACAGAGCATCTAGCCAACTCTGACAACACAAACCTCAATGTTAAACGTCTACAGGCCGTCAGATATCCAGCTATGGAATTCTGCCCTTATTGAGTGGTTCAATGCAGCCAAGAATATGTCAATCTAAGTGGTAACCCTATCTTAGTTTGATATTTTTGCAGTTCCATTGTTGATATTAATTTACAAAATCAATGGGACCAATGAAAATTATTCATTATTAGTTTAGGGAGGTTTACTCAGTTTTAGACGGATCCCAAGTCAGGACCAGCACATTTTATGCTTTTAGAGAGGTTATTCATTTACACAGGATGCATGTAGACAGATTCTACTGTATATTAGCAAAATATGAGCCACTATGCACACCAGGGTTAAGGAACCTCCTACCGGTGAACGGTTTCATGTCAATGCTGACCTTACCCCCTATATAATACCAAAAATACAAAAATGTATTTTTCCTACGTCAAAAAATAAAAGCACTGAAACACGGCATAATGTTTCTATTTACTTTTTTCGACCTCTTTTCTGATGATTCTACACGTTCTAGAAAGAAATCGATGATAAACGTGCCAACGAATCCCACACCTCCGAAAAGTACGCCAGTTCCAGTGCTGGATTTTGCCACAGTCGCTACTCGCCAGGGAGGGGGGCGTGACCCCGTCAATGCGCATGCGCAGTCGATCCCAGAGCATTCTCTTCAGCACAACCATTCCGAACACTCCTCAAAGAGCTTCGGAGCGTGCCATTTGTAGTTACAATTTTCGTTTCGGATCTGAAGCGGGTGGGGGATTTGTTGAGCTTGTATCGATGTCACGCCACCGCGAATCGATTACATATCGGCGTCGGGGAACGATATCGAACATCCTCCTCCTCGGCATTCTTGTACGTTTCTAAGTGATTCCTAGCCGCGAAAACGCGGTTAACAGCTTCGGAGAAATTCGAGTATCGATTCGAAGTGACTGGCTGCAGCTCATACTCAACAAAGCAGGTTGGTTTTTCTTCCAAAATCTGCATCTTGCAGTGGATGGATCTCCAAACGAGGGCCATTACGATATATCGATTTGGAGTTCGATAAGTTCCAATTTGTGAGGATTTTCGAATGTTTTCTAAGTTGAAAATATATGAGTTGTACGTCGAACAACTACAACAACGTCGCTTCTAGATGAACAGTTCAACATCAGCTCAAAAAAACCTAGTTTGGACAATGGACACCTTTAATTATAAACACCAAAGTTGATAATCGATTTATCGATGTATTTTGAATACGTGCGATATCGATCAGCGCGTTCAAAGCTGCGTGTGCAAAGGTTCTGAAATTGTGCAATTTTTGTTTTATTTTTGGTGTCGCGAAGGTCTAAAAGTTGTTTGTGGGTCAAAGTCAAGAAAGAAGGCTTGAAATCAGTAAAGAAATTTAGTTTGGTAAGTGGATAGTCTTCGATTCAGCCGGGGTGCAGCGAGAAACTTTTAACCGTCTTTTTGACCAAAAGACAGCCGGAAACATCCGTGATTTTAATCAAATCGACGCCAACATGGAACATCAACTTCATTTTAAATTAAATTTGACGATGACGAAGCTGCCTGGAAATACGCCGGCCTACTTCAAAATTGACGGGCAACGGTTCCGGAACACACGCACCATCAAACTACATTCTGGCGTTTCCTACCAGATGGATTTTACCTTCAAACCGGCCCAGACTCTAGAGTAAGTAACAGTTTTTGGTTTTGGTTTTTTTTGACACCGTTTGACGTTTGTTGACAAGTTTATCGATGCTCCCCGGGTGGAAAAGCTATATATAGCAGTGTGTGGGCCATATTTATCCCTTGGGGTGAAGGGCCATATTTAGCCCTTGAGGTGAAGGGCCATATTTAGCCCTTGGGTTTGAAGGGCCATTTTTCGCCAATGGTGGGGTCATGATGGGCCGAATATGTAGGGCCATCGATGACCGATGGATTTTGAAAATACAGCATACACATTATATGGGCCACATACAACTGTAAAGACCTGAACATAGTCGAGTTTTCACCATTTATAGAATATCATCCATCAATTAAGATATTATATCAAATGTATACGAATACACATGTGTATATGTGCAAATACTAATATCAATTGCCAGGCGAGCTATAAGTCCCACAATGCATGTGCGTTTACTACAAATAGCCATCTCATAGCTACACTTTTGTCATTTCTTGCAAATCTGTTGGTTGAAATTCATTCTGTGACTTCATCTGTAGAATGGAATCTTAGCTGTGGAATTCAATTAGATCAGGTCAGATGAACACGTCATCTTGGCGAGAATTTAATTAATTGTACGTTGTGCGTTGCATTCGTCAAAATTCTTCCTAAAGCAGGGTCTCCACCAAGACGTACATGTACGTATAAACACGTTTTTACAAACATATGCAAAAAAGTTTGCCCTCCG